>JAJMIF010000180.1:0-39409 GCA_030583505.1 Sugiyamaella castrensis
AAAGAAGATTAACAAAAAAGAAAGTATAGAAAAATAAAACAGTATAGATAATAATAATTTGTAATAATAATAATTGTTGATCATGTTGAATCGACCAAATAGGACTATAGTTGAATATATAGGTAAGAACTGGTAGTTACATCCCGTATTGGGATATTTGTTTAAACATCAGCGTTTGCAGTGGGAGTACTTCCCACAATATTCTAGAGCCACATAAGCCGCATATCGGTGGTTAATTAGATACACAAAAAGTGTTGTTGTATGTGTAAATATATAATCTGAATAAATGTACTGACGATAAAAAAAAAAAAAAAAAAAGATACATTTACAACCTTCATCCATTTTACAACTTTCATCCTTCATCACTATGTCTTCCTCATCCTCGGGTGAGGAATTTCCTCTGTTGCCTACCAAAAGTCCCCCAAGGGCTCTCCAGCCGCCAAGGGCGGTGGAGTCCCAGTCATCTCTCCGTTGAGCTACGCTCGTCTCGCTATGCCTAAACAGAGAGAACCTCGCTCTATCTTTGCCAATTTCAACCCCGATACCCAGCTCCTCTTGGATATTGGTCACCAAAAACTCTCGGACGACGAAGGGAAGCGTTTTGTGTGTGAGCTTGCCTCTGCCTTTTACAAGAAAGCACCCGAGAAGAATCCGAAAGCTTTCCTCTCCCTCCCTCCCGAAACTCAACAAACCAACCTACTCCTGCTCTGGTATCGAGGGCACTTCGGCTGCTCAACTCGCTGCTTGGTTCCCGGTCAAACTCCCCAGTTATGGCGATGTTCACTGCTTCAGTCTTTCTCCTTCTTTGTTATCTCGCGGCACGGCCACCTATCGGATTCCCTTTCATCCGGATCTGCTAAACCGCACTCTCCAGCATGGGCTCAGGAAACGTACTCCTCTTACGGTACCATTTTTCACCACCACGTGACTTTTGCAACCGCCCCCTTTGATACGGCTAGGGAGCCCGACTGTCATCAGTTTCTTTTCGGCGCCCGGGGAAATCTCGACACCCCTCCTACTGCAGCCTTCATCTCGGTCACCCTGCCCGAGAAGGCGGCAAATGACCGGGTGGTGGCGAGCGCACTGAGCCAAAAACTTCGGTCACCCTCTGCCCCTGTCCTAGTGGACTCTGAGGATTATTGCTACTATTGTAGGACACCTGGTCATGACAGACCTGATTGCCCGGTTGCCCCCCGTTGTCCTAAGTGTGGGGGAACCGGTGACCATAACCCCCGAACCTGTCGACGCAAGCCCACGAAGACTCCTCCGGGAAATCTCATTCGCCGCCCTGATCCTCCTCAGTCTCAGCCGGTCTCCCAGGGGATTGCTTCGGCTAACCCCTTCGCAGCCCTAGGGTCTGATGACGACGTGGAGGTACCTGATGCTCCCGCCCCTGTGGACGCTTCTTCTGTCTCTGAGAATGCCACTGGGACGGCCGCCTCCAACATCTCAACTGTCCTGGCTACCTCTTCTGAGCCGGCACAACCCAAGGATATCTCTCGCGAGGAAATCGCTATCACTCCAGTTGAACCCACGGTGTCTATCATGGTAACCCCATCCTCCCCTCCCCAGGAAAGTGTTCCCGTCAACCAAAACTCCACTGCTGAAGAGGTCAGCGATTCTCCGGTTTTCGTCACTCCGGCGTCTAGTCCCCACCTCCAACCGCTTGAGTTCGATCTTCCTGCTGAGCTTGTGGATTCTCTTTTATCATCAGCCCCCCACATCGCTCCGGTTGCATCTCGCACCCGTTCTGGTCGCGCCCTTTCAGTGGCTGGTCGCAATCGCTCCAGGAGCCGGAGCCCGTACGAACGCCCTCGAAGTGCTGATCCGTCTGGCGCCTCAGGGCCATCTGTCACCAAGGAGAAACATCGAGTTCAGAAGGAACGGGGTCGCAGTAGAGGGAAGCAGACCACAGACCGTCATCCACCGCTCACTCCGTCTGGGTCGATCAGTGATCTCTCTTCATACTCCGGCCCATCGGTCGCTGGAGGACCATTTCCACTCCCCCCTCGATTCAAGATTCCAATTCCCGTTTCAGACTCACAGAGGGAAGACGAGAATATGGTTGATCAGGATTTATCCAGGGTTGAGCACAGCTTAAATCTTTCCACTGCTGATCCCTACCCTGGATTCTCTCCCAGAGATTTGGAAACTTCATTGGACGAGGCTAGCCAATCTTCAACAGACACAATTGCGGATGACCCTGCTTTTGTGACTCCATCCCACCAATATTAATGAGTATCAATGTCTGATATAACTATTGAACTCATCAATACTGGTGGCTGCGGTCCTCCAAACCATCTTCCTCTCCTTCAACGTTGCATGGTCCCTCCTGCCTCTGTCTTCTTCCTTTCAGAGATCTCAGTTCGGTCCGATCGTTTGGCTCGCATCTGGCTGGACGATTGGGCCAACCTCTCCAACCAGGGTGGGGGCTACCTCCCCACCTCTTGCCGGGCCGGCATACTTTGGAAACCCATACCGAGTATTTGCGGCACCCCCATCCTCGTCATCTGCCCGGACGCCTCCATCCAATCGGTTTTGGTGCCTCGCGTGGCTGATGTGATTCTCCCCCTCCTCGGTGGCGACTTTCGTCTCACCGCCGTCTACGCTCCCGTCTCAGCCTACCAATCCAGAGCTGGGACCCCGGACAGTCGATTTTATCCGACACTCCAGCAGGCTTTCACTTCTGAGTCCTTCCCGGACGAGTACCGTTGGGCTGTTGGCGGAGATTGGAACCTCATTTTGGACACGGTCCTAGATCAATCCCCGGGTACGGGTGTTACCGACCTCAGGACCTCCAAGGAAGCTCTCACTTTCCTCCTCAATCATCTTCTGCTGACTGACTGCTTCAGGGAAATTTATTCAACAAAGAAAGAATATACAAACGATGGTGGCCGGGGTGGCCGGGGTGGCAGGCGTCGACTGGATCGCTTATACGTCACTCCTCCCTTGGCCCGTGCTATCTCATCAGCTCAGATCCTACCTATCAAAACTTCCACTCATCATCATTTCAGAGTCGCCTTCAGAGTCGCCTTCAGACTCACCCCCAGTCCGTCCGGCAGAGGGTCGTGGCGCCTACCAAATGACTTGCTGCGCCAAGCGTCCACGCGTAGCAGAGTTCTCTCTCGGTTGTCTTACTTGCTCCCAGCCTTGGCTGACCTAAACCCAGCCGAGAGGTGGTGTAGAATCAAGACGGTGTGTCGCCTCCAACTGATGGCTATTGAACGGGAAGCTTTCCACAAACGTCAGACAGATCCAATTGCTCTGGCAAAATGGGAGATGGGTGCTCTTGCTATTCGGGCCAGAGTTCCTCCTCAGGCCTGCGGTCACCAATCTCAGTCTCTTCGAATCCGTGTTCAAACAACCCGAGCGCGTAGCTTTATTGCCGGGCTCAGACTAACTCCTGAATCTGAAATTGTGGAGGCCCCCAAGGAACTATTGGCAATTGCTACTAGCTTCTACCAGGATCTCTACTGCCGCCGGGCTATCGCCTCAGCAAATGTGACTTCTCTGGTGGCGGCAATTCCCGCTTTCCAAAAGCTCACCCCAGCTGAGCAGATTGCTCTGGATGAACCTCTAACACTTGAGGAACTGACTCGTGCAGCTCGCCGCTCGAACCGTCGTAAAAGCCCCGGTTCGGATGGCCTGTCGGTTGAATTCTACCAAACGTTTTGGGACGTGCTGAGTCCACATCTTATGGAAGCTGCCTCGTTCTCCTTTGATAAAGGAGAGTTTGACCCCTACCAACGACACTCTAATATTCATCTCCTCTGGAAAAAGGGCACAAAAACGGATATCCGCAACTACCGCCCCATCTCACTCATGAATGTTGACATGAAAATCATTACTCTGGCTCTCACCCACCGGTTGTGTACGGTCATCCACAAACTCATTCACCCCAATCAGACGGGCTTCATCCCTCACCGACACATCGACTCTAATATCACTGATGTGGAGACCATCGTTCACCATGCTGCTATGTTCCCGGACGGCTACCTAGCTACCCTGGATTTTGAGAAAGCATACGACCGTCCATCTCGGACTTATATTTCCCACGTGCTCCTAGCGTTTGGCGTCGGCGAGCGGATGCGCCATATGATTATGGCCACGCTCTCTAAGACGACCAGCAGGGTTATGATAAATGGTCACAAAGGGCAGTGGATTTCGGTTAAATCGGGGGTACGTCAGGGTGATCCCCTGTCTCCACTTCTGTTCGCCCTCCTTCTAGAACCCTTCCTCTGCCAAATACGTCGAGATACGTCGGGTTTAAATCTTTCGCAGAGTTTGGGGCTGGTCTGGGCAGTTCCTACAGCGGTTGCGTTGGGTGCGCCTGATCCCACGGTTTTCCATGTCGCGGCCTTCGCGGATGATGTCACTACCGCTCAGCCCAATTTTCTTGAGTTGGAGAAAGTAGAGACGATTATATCCTCCTTCTACCGCGCGTCTTCGTCCCGGCTAAACTGGTCAAAGACCCAACTGATCCCCTTGGGGCGGAATGGGGCACTCCAAATCAACCGCTCATCTGGTTTTCTCCACTCTGAAATTGTTGACCTCGAGCATCAGACCTTCCGGCTTCTTGGCGCTACGATCGGACTGCCCGAGGTCCTCCAACACCAATCCCCTTGGCCAGAACTTCTGGCAGGGGTGCGTCAGCGGTCCCAGCGTATGTTGATATATGACTTTCCCTTGTCAGCACGGTGTTTCCTGATCAACACGTATCTCTTCTCGAAGATCCTCTTTTTTGACCCTTTTGTCCCAATGTCGAAGGCAAATTTTCGAGTCGCGGAGGACCTAGTTTTCTCCAAGCTTCGGGGTAAGAAAAAAGCTCTCCCGGTCAATAAACGTACTCTGGCCACGCCACTCTCCCTTGGAGGGTTTGGCCTGTGGGATCTCAAACAGAAGTTACACGCCGGGCGAGCCCGTCGGTTTCACTTATTTCTTACCGAACCGTCTTTTGCTCGGACGATGGTTTTTGGACAGATTCAGGCCCTCATCGATGTTTATGGGCTATCCCAATGGAATATTCTCCGTCTCTTTTTAAACCGCTCCACGACACCATTCATAGGACCAGTGATCGAGTTTTTCCCCTCGTCTCTTGCCCTTGCGTGGGAGCATTGGACATCTCTTATTCATCTTAATCCCACCTTAAACGGGGTTTTCCTGGTTCTCTCACGCTTTGATCCTTGGGCTCCAATCGTGGACTTATCACTCTTCCAGGACACTTTCGGCAATGCCGTGGGACAGCATACCTTCCACCGGGTCCCGAACAAGTTTGCCTTCCAACGCGGCCCTCTGACTCCACCGTCTTGGTCAACTACCCCGAATCCCCACAAGTCTCTCTGTGATTGGGCCCACCTGTGGCCGAAACTGCAACCGATCCGACGCCGTGATCCGATGGCCGCAGACATCTATCACAAATTCCTTCTACACAAACTCCCGGCCGTTGGCCCCTATATCGACAGTCTGCGCTTCGTTCTCGACTCAGAGTCTCACTGTACCCTGTGTCGGTCGGCTCAGGATACCCTGGACCACCTATATTTGGCTTGCTCTATCACTCACACCCTTCTTCTCAATACTCTGGGCTGGCCGTATGACTGGCCCCTGGAATGGAACTATTTGTATTATTACTGTTTCTCCAAGGGGATCAATCATCTAAAATTCGCCCGCTTTGTCCAGGCTATCCATGAACTCAGTCACGCCTATCGGTACCACATCATTTTCTCAACTCCGAGCATTGAGCTCTCCCCATCATGCTCCGCTTTGTTCAGGCCACACTATCTCGGGCCTGCATGAGCATTATCTTAAATTCCATCGTAGGCTTCGCGATGTTCCCTAACATTCAGTTTAGCCTAGTTATGGGCTAGGCCGTGTGGCTGGGGATCCGCTGGGTCTTCGTTTTATTGTTTTGGGAGTTTTTATCCTTCGGGGTTTCTCCTGTTTTGTTGCCAGGTATTACTTAACATACTGGGCGACCATACTGCACGTCCCAAGCTGGAGATTTATGCAAGGGCGATCAATTTCTCCAACTCCGTTTTTGTGCATATTTTTAAATCGCGATTTCTAGGAGAATCCAGCTTAAGAACCTATACAACTCCTAAATAGCTTTCATATAGTTTCGTCTAATCTCCCCTGATATCAAGAGTTAACAACGAGACTTAGTAGTTCAAGTAATTATAATTAAAATACCTCCGATTCGAGCTTCTCGTAGAAATTCGTACAATCCATCTATCGAAGATAACCTTCAACAAGCCATGTCTGAAGAGGACTATAATTTTCGAAGAAATATTGCCATCAATGAATGCCGTCAAGTGAAAGAAAACAAGGGTCATGTATTAAAAACATTAATAACGGTTATTTATTAAGAAAAAACTTGATTGTGGTCAAGTTATTGGATCTTCATCGTACAGATAATCCACAGGATGTAGCACTTTAAACGAATATGTCAACGAGTCTTCCTTAACAACTCCACCTGAAGTTTCTTTAAATGGTTCAGAGGGTAATATTTCGGAGGGTTATACCACGGAGCGAACTAATTCTCTTGATCCAACGCCTTCAGAAGGCGATGCTTTAGAGTCTTACTCGTCAGAATTGGATGCTGGGGATGATGGGGATGCTCCAGAGGAACATTTTTCATCAGCCCCCTGTACTCCCTCCGTTTCTCGAATATCGGAGAATAATCCCTTTACTTCAGAAGATTCATCATCTGGTTCAAATTCGCCTCCTACGGATGAATTTGTATCTCCTACAAGACTTCAGGCCAACAGACTTACGTTATATATAAAGGACTATTTACAAACACAAACACAATCATTAATCAATAATGGGAATGACTTAAACAGAAGAATCGGTGCAATCGATACGAATATGAACAGAATACTTGATGCAGTGGACGCCAATACGAATAGTATCCACAATATAATTGGGAATCATTGAACAAATATTCAAGGATTTGGAAGCTCGTGCCCAGTCGCAACAGGGCGATATCAGGGTTGACTTTTTGAATAAGGCGCCTCAACTTAGAGCAGCTGAAAATCGTCAACAGAAATTGGAGATCCAGCAACTAAGACAGCGGATAGAAGCAATGAGCTCTGCAACTCAAAGAAGATCCCGAGCAGTACCAGTTGAATCTAGACATAATTTATTAAGTAATGAAGCATATAGAAGAGAGGCTGTGAAAAGGGCAGAAAATAGTTGACAACGAGCAAACCGGCGACGCACTATGAATCAACACCCTCAAGAAAATCTTAATTTGAATCAACATCCATTATCAAATGCTCAAGAAACTATTCCCGTTAATATTCCCTGATAATTTCGCTGAATTTGCCACTTCCTATCGAAATAATAACATTCATCCAGTGCAGCCAGAATAGTATTTTCCTCAGAAATCAGAATCTGCTAAACCTTATATACATTAAGTGAATAAATCGCCAATAAACTAATTAGAATTTATTGAATGAAGTTTTGTAATCTGCGGATAAAGGCTCATGAAGCACAGATTTCTTTTAACCAATGTTAACATTATCAAATCCAGTCATTGCTTAAACGGGGGGCATAAAACATTTGCTTTTTTTGCTCCAGCTTGGGACGTGCAGTATGGTCGCCAGGTATGTTATCTGATTGTCGATTCAATGGGGTGCATAAGGTGCCTACGATTGGTCGTTGGGACACATATAAAGATCAATTATTTTTGTTTACGTAATCATATATTGTTGAAATAAGTGAGCACGTGATGCTCATTTCCACTGAGAATATTACTGAAATGAAACACCTTATTGAATTGCTCATATTAAGATTAATATCTAAATGTAGTAATTCTAAGACTGAAATTAATATCTAATTTTAAAAGGCAAACTATGGTCTACCCAAGGTTGGTGGAGCTAGCTAATCCATATTTCTAATACATATAGAGAGGTGAATCCCTCTTTAAATCTGATGAGTACCGGGGCTGTAGACATGTAAACCAATCTTGACTTTAAGCACTAATAGTTACTACTGAAGTTTATAGACCTGAAGTTATCTGCTATTCGTCCACTGGATTGTTAGCGCCATATAGTTGATAATATTATATTTTATTTATTTTATTTTCTAGTATCGGAGCCTATAAGTTGTCAATTTCAACAATATATGATTACGTAAACAAAAATAATTAATCTTTACATGTCCCAATGACCAATCGTAGGCACCTTCTGCACCCCATTGAATCGACAATCAGATAAGTAATACCAGGCAACAAAACAGGAGAAACCCCGAAGGATGAAAACTCCCAAAACAATAAAACGAAGACCCAGCGGATCTCCAGCCACACGGCCTTGCTCCGAACTAGGCTAAACTGAATGTTAGGGAACATCGCGAAGCCTACGATGGAATTTAAGATAATGCTCGTGCAGGCCCGAGATAGTAGCCTGGAAAAAGCGGAGCATGATGGGGAGAGCTCAATGCTCTGAGTTGAGAAAATGATGTGGTACCGATAGGCGTGTCAGTATACTTTTTTTTTTTTTTTTTTTTTTTTTTTTTTTTTTTTTTTTTTTTTCTTCACTGTATATTATTCCATATATATGTTGAAATTGACAACTTATAGGCTCCGATACTAGAATATAAATGAAATAAAATATAATATTATCAACTATATGGCGCTAACAATCCAGTGGACGAATAACAGATAACTTCAGGTCTATAAACTTCAGTAGTAACTATTAGTGCTTAAAGTCAAGATTGGTTTACATGTCTACAGCCCCGGTACTCATCAGATTTAAAGAGGGATTCACCTCTCTATATGTATTAGAAATATGGATTAGCTAGCTCCACCAACCTTGGGTAGACCATAGTTTGTCTTTTAAAATTAGATATTAATTTCAATCTTAGAATTACTTCCTTTAGATATTAATCTTAATATTAGCAATTCAATAAGGTGTTTCAATTTCAGTTAATATTCTCATGCATGCATGCATGCATGCAGTGGAAATGAGCATCACGTGCTCACTTATTTCAACTTGTAACTTTATATATATGGAATAATACTCAGTGAAGAAAAAAAAAAAAAAAAAACCGCTCGTTACCATAGTAACGTCACCAGAGTCGATAAGCTTTATCGTGAAGTTCCAATATTTTGATTCAGCGACGCGCTTTTTTCAACCACCAATACTCTTTGAATTCTCTATTTTGTTTTGAATGAGCACACAGGTTGATCTATATATATAGATATTTTATATTTGGCCTACACCTGCCAGATGCAGCAGGACGCGACTTTAGTTCGTTTGGACTCTCAGAAATCTAGGGTTCCTACTAATTATCAACAGCTTTATCAACAACAACCCTTGTCAATTCTGGAATCTCAGTCCTTGAACACAATGACCACACCGGCGTCGAATAAAAACATTCGAAAACCATCTTATCGTCCTTCATTAGCTCCAGGTCAATTTGGTCAACCGCCATCATCGGTTCTTAGAGGTGGTGGTGGTGCAAGCGTTGCAGCTAATAGAGTTCGATCATCAATTGTACCCTCTCGTGGATTAAGTGGAGTATTCAGTCGGAATTTGGCCGCTGTTGTCGGCTCAGAACCCAGTAGTGCAAGTAGTGGTTTTAGTAGTAATGGTGCTACTGTTAACGCTGGTTTGCAAATGCCTGGAAGTGTTCGAAAAAGTATTATCCCAACTAGTTCAACAGCGGCAATAATACCACCTCCTCCTAATACTGCCAGACATCAGCTTCATCAATCTTTGGCTCCGCGGCCTTCATCATTTGGAATTGGAATGGGAGGTGGTGGTTCTGGTGGTACAGGTGGTGGTGCAGGTACGGGTGGTGCTGCTGCTAACATGTATTCAATGGGTGCTCCTGTTATTCCAACAACCTCAAGTTTAGCCGGTTCTACTCGTGATCCAAGACCAATAAGAGATCGTGCTTATCAGGCTCAAATATCTCAAGAAATTCATGAATATCTGGTAAATAATAATTTCGAACTGGAAATGCGTCATCCATTAACCCCAAAAACTTTAAAGGCACCAACTCAAAAGGATTTTGTCATGTTATTTCAATGGCTTTATCGGAGACTAGACCCAGGTTACAGGTTTACAAAGACTATTGACAATGAAGTTTATTTCTTATTAAAATCTATAAGATATCCATACCTAGAGTCAATAAATAAATCACAAATTGCTGCAGTTGGAGGGCAAAATTGGCCAGTATTCATGGCTATGTTATATTGGATGGTACAATTGAATTTAACTATGGAATATTATGATTGGGAAACTGAAAATGCTCAAAGTTCTGATGAAGGAGTATTGAGTCAAATCTTAGATCGATATGCTGCCAAATCTTATAGAGCTCATTTAGAAAATGAACATGATTTTTCCGAATATCAGGCTGAAGCGCAACATGAAATCAGTCAATTTTCAGAATCTGTTCAAGCTAGTGTCCAAGAAGCAGAAGCAGAAATTGAACAAGTTCGTAAGAGATATAATGAACTTAATAAGGAAGCAGAATCTTTAGGAGCATTAGAGAAAAAACGAGAAGCTCTAGAAAGTGATTTAATTAAATTTACTGCCTATATAGAAGCTATGGAATCCCGAAAGGCAAAATGGACTTCAATAATTGACCGATTATTAGTAGAATTGGAAAATTCAAGTCAAGAATTAAAGGCAGTCCAAGAAGAAAAAGCTGCTCTTCAGGATCAAATTACTGCACAAGGATTAACACCAGCAGATATCGATCGAATGAATGCTGAAAGAGAAAAGTTAGAGAAAGCTCTGGAACAACTTGATACAAGGCAGGATGAAATGAATAAACAAATCCACAGTATCGAATTAACAGCCCAAAGAGAAGTTGAAATTTTGGAGGAATCGTTTCAACAATATCATTCTTTATTATATCGAGTTGATATTGGAGCAGTGGAAAAATTTCATATTTATTTAGAATCTCCATTATCTGATGATAAGCTTGGTTTAAGGCCGGATCAATTACTTGATGGTCAACAAGATCTAAGAAATTCTGTTCGTCCTGCTCTTCAGAATAAACGTAATGAAATAAGTCAACGAGTTCATCATGCACAGGATGAATCTATTCGTGTTCAAGAGCAATTAGATAGGATTTCTGAAGCACTAAATGAAAAACGAGAACAAGTGGAAACCTTAGAAGCCAAACTCAATGCAAATAATATTACCTATGATGAGCTTTATGAAACTATGAATTCCGAAGCTACTACCTCTAATACTAAGATTGAACAACTGGAACGTGATCTTCATAGTATGAAAGTTACTACTCAACAAGGTTTATTACAAATGGAACAACGATGCCATGATATTGCTATTGAATATGATAAGGTGAAAACAGCTGTCATTGCATCTCGAACTAAAATGAATAATGATTTAAATGAAATGATAACATTCATTGTTTCTTTCAAACTTCATGTTCAATCAGGTCTTGAGCATTATGAAAGCTTGGTTGTGGAAGAATGGAACTGTCAATTACAAATGGACAATAATGCGGAAACGATAAATATTAATAAAGCTGAGGAGGTAGGGCATGAGTAATGATTTTGTTGAACTTTGAATGAATTTTTGTATTTTTAAAAATCTACAAAGTGTGTAATTTAATGAAATAATTTATAATTACGTATCGCTGGGCCCTGGACACAGTTTCTCGCCGCAAAAGATCAAGTAATTGCCTGCAGGAGTTAATACCGTCCTCGGCTGGTTTTCAGGCGAGCCACTCAAAACGCAGGGACCGGCGAAAAATAATGCACTCGATTGCGCGGCTTTGGCTTTGGCTTCGAATGATCGTCATCGAACGGCTGAGATATGGCATTATTGGCATAAGGCATTGCTTGGTATTGCATATGAATTAACAATAAAAATATTTTTCAAGAAAGGCTGAAATTTTTTTTTCACTTATTTCATTTATCGTTTGATCTGATTTTTTTTCTTGATTGATACTACAATCTGAAGATAAGACACAAATTAAATATGGATTCGGCACCAAGTCTTCCTTTGAAAGATATTTTACCTGTTGTGGTAGCATATCTCGAAAAAACTGGGTTCGAAAAGACTGTCAAAGCCCTTAAAAAGGAGATTAAGAATGTTGATTCATCAGTAGAACTTGAAAGTACTTCACCTTCTTTGCCTTCAGGATTCCCACTTGAAGCTATCTTTTGGTTATGGAAGAATAATAGAACTATGAAGGAATTTATTAACAAGGATGAAAGTGGGTCAAGTACTGCTTCTTTACAGAGTGAAGGTGGATCGAGTTCTGATGATGATTCTGATGATGAATCATCTGACTCATCAGATTCAGATTCAGATTCAGATTCAGATTCAGATTCAGATTCAGACTCAGACTCAGACTCAGACTCAGACTCAGACTCAGACTCAGATTCAGATTCAGGTTCAGACTCAGATTCAGATCCAGATAACAAGGAGACTAAGAAGACCAAAGATATTCAGCGTATCAAGGATTCAAAGGACACTAAAATCATAAAGGACACTAAAGTCATAAAGGACACTAAAGTCAGCGAGGAGTCAAATTCAGGGTCTGATTCAAGCTCCGATTCTGAATCCTCCTCAGATTCAGACTCAAACTCAGACTCGGATTCAGACTCAGACTCAGACTCAGATTCAGATTCAGACTCAGATTCAGATTCAGACTCAGATTCAGATTCATCTTCGGACTCAGACAAAGAAGATGAATCAAAGAAAAGATCTCGTTCCGACACCTCTTCGTCCGAAAGTTCATCATCAGACTCGGATTCAGATTCGGACACTAAACCCGTCTCCAAAAAAGTTAAAAAGGAAGAAAAAATTATCACAGCCACTACATCTACGCCAAATGGAAAGATTGCCAGTTCTACCACTCTGGTTGATGATAGTACGCCATCTTCCTTATCTCTTTCCCGATCCAGGTCTCTTTCTGAGTCAGGTAGTCCTGCTCCTGGTGAGCGTACATATTTCTCCAGGATTGATAGATCTAAAGTCCAATTTGATCATGATGTTCTCGCCGACAATACTTATAAAGGAGCAGCAGGAACTTGGGGAGAAGTTGCTAATGAAAAATTAGGCAAAGTTAGAGGCAAAGATTTCACGAAAAATAAAAATAAAATGAAGAAAGGAAGCTATAGAGGTGGAACTATAACCATGGCATCAGGAAGTTACAAATTCACCGATTGATTGTTATTGAGAACAAACAAACGATCCATTAGAACCAACCCGCCGACTTCCTGAACCTTATATACGTTTCTTAACGATATAACATAGACGAACTAATAACGACCAATAAAGGTAGCTGCATTTTTCATTTTGGGCTCTCATCCTCTCCCCCATGGGACCCATGGCTTCTCACTAGACTCCTGGTCCATAGCTATCAATAGTTTGAAGAGAGATAGATCTTGACAATCGGTGCCATAAGTACATACTTAGACGAATACTTTAAATATATGTATAACATAGAGCCACTAAGTCCAGATTAATTCAACTGCAGGGTCTGACACGGGGCAGATTCCCGACCACCAGATGCAATACCCCAGTCGTCGGAGACAGTTAGAGGTTGGTCCATCCGTTGCGTGGATGACGCCTTCTGTATTCCATGATAGATCGTCCGCATATATTACCATTTTAGTCCTAGTAGGCGGCGATAAATTGTAGTTATGTATTGTGACAATCATGTGGGTTATATATATCTACCCTTGACCTTAAGTTAACGGCTTCTAAATTTATATATGTCTTGTTATGTCGTTATCACGACTGCCATATCCACAAAAACTTATAATTGTAGGTTTCGTTTCTTACAAGACTTGACCTGGGAGAGCTGGTTTCAAATTATTGAGATATTTGGAGCTATTTGTATTGTGCCTGTAATTTCTGGTAATTTGAAGTTGTTCGTAGAAGAAATATCTGCATTTCTTATACTTAAAAAGCATCATATGAGATTTTTTTGAAGTGTCCAAAATGCCATATCATAGTAAGTGATATTTGTGATTGTTGGAAACTGCTTTAATCGTATTCAGACGGCGACTACATTAGGTTCATCCGGTGACTGACTCAAGCTTAAGGGCAATGAGGTCTGGGGTCTTGGGGCAGCCAATTTAGGGGAACCTTGAACGTAGCGGGAATATGTGGTTTACCGCGAAATCTTATCGCCCATTATGCTAACTTTTAGTTCCTATTCTTTTGGTGGCAGGCTTAATAGTAGGCGTTGGCGCAGCTGTTTATGCCAATCGAGAGGAAATTATAGCAGTTATTGAGCGCAAGCGACTTGAAAGAAGATTAAGAAGAGGTCCTGGTCCTGAACCTGCTTCTAGTAGAAGAGGTCGTACACAAGCAACACCACCATTGGATCCAAATGATGATGCTGACCTTTATGATAAGCCTCGAGATTTCTACTACCAACAACAAGTTCCGTCATATGATCATGGAGGTGAAACGTTTGATATGGAAGAGCTTAATAATAATAAGAGAATACACCTTGATGGAACGTCTTCTTCTTCGCTATCCTCATTAGATCCAACTCTAGCGACTGCCTCAAGTACTGGTAGTAGTAGTCAGCGTACATATGAAACTGCCTATCCAGGCGATTCTGTCTCTTACTATACTACAGGTCAATCGTCATCGACAGGTATGGTTGGGTCTAGATTGGATACTGCAAATGATAATATAAGGCGTCGTGTTGTAAATATGACAACCAGTGGAATCGAAAATAATGATGATCAGTTAATGCAGCGTTATTTTCAAGACCTTAATAGTATTGCACCAGCTTCATATGGAATTAGTTATAGCGACAACATTAGTTTGCGAACTCGTACGGACTCGGTTACTAGTGAAGAGCCCTCGTTGTTATATGCGAGTCCTCGTGGTGATGATACCATGTCTGATGCCAGCTGGGTTCGCACTGGTTCTTCTATAGCATCATATTCCGAGTTATCGACGCCAAGTGCAACTGCTACAGTTAGTGTTGATGACGTGGAGAGTGTAGTTTATCTTTCTGATGACGAAGGCCGTGGTGCTGAATATCAACTTAGAAGAGCATTGGATAGAAATTAAGGGAAGAAGTTGGGTATGATGGCGCTGGGGGGAAGGGGGGAAGGGGTTATGTTTGAGTTTTGCTATGACTATACTACTATATATTATGATTTTCCACTATTGGAAAAACTACAATGGATTAATGCAATATAATTTATTCAATTGTGTTTGACTAGAATTTGGGTCCGTTTCCAAATATTGCTTCTTGCAGCTGAGGCCCAGTCCCAAATGCTGTCCTTAAACCTCGCCTCTATTTAACCTAGTTGAGTTAGCAGGAGACGGAGTATACATAGTTTCCTCTGCCGCAAAAACTAAACCCTGGCCACCTTTACGGTTTAGCCCAGAAAAAATCCTGGCTACTTTAGGATTTATATAAAAGTCCCCTGTATATATTTTTATTTGTCCTATATATATATACTTATAATGCAATACTCTTCCGTTATCTCCTGCTATCATTTTTTCTTATAATAATATTTGCGAATAACCGGGTTATGAGCCTTAAGCTCCTTGTTTTTGTTTTTGTTATATTCAATATAAGCCATATCTTCTCCACCAGCCAAACTGGCTAATGAGCCCACGGCTCTTTTTGCTTTAGAAAGTTTAGTCTGGGAGCCTCTACCAACGAAATTATCAGCATCATCACCCGCTTCCAATCCAGCAGCATCCTCATTTTGTAATAAAACCATCTGTAGAAGCTCACGACGCTCACTAAGAGAAGAATAAGCTAAGTTGGGTAATTTCTCCATACCATGAAGATGAGTAATAACTTTAAACGCATAACCTTGATCAACTAGGAAAGCTTGTCTCTTTGTGGAGTAATACATTTCCTGGGTATCTTTAGATACTAATGAATAGAAAAAAGCGTTGAATCCTTCATCATTCCTACGTTTAGCCCGCAAAATACGACCCAATCGTTGTGCTTCTTGTCTTCTAGAACCATAATGAGATGAGATTTGGATCAAACACGTTGCCTCGGGCAAATCAATACTAGTATCACCAACCTTAGATAAAAAGATTGTATTAACATTATCATTATACTGGAAATTCTTTAAAATCATCATCCGTTCTTGTTGTGGAGTTCCTCCATAAATAAAAGGCTTACCAAGTTTCAAAGCATATGCCCTCAATGCATAGACATTATCAGAAAAAACAATGATCTTGTCACCTCTCCTTTCATGATATTCAATTAGAAACTGACAGGCTTGAAATTTAGTTGGATTCATAATGTAAAGTAACATCCTCTTACGAGCATTCGCTAAAAGATATTCCTGATAGAATTCAGATGTCATGGGACACCATACTTCTGCACACTGTACATTTGCAATATGCCCCTTTTGTGCAAGATCCATCCAATTGGCCTCATAAAGTTTAGGACCAATTAGGAAATTCAAATCGTCAATTTTATCATCTTCTCGCACAAGTGTAGCAGTTAAACCCAACTTAGCATGTGCAGCTATAGTTGTCACAACCCTTCGAAACATAGCTGCTGGCACAACATGGACTTCATCAAGAATAATAAATCCCCACTCACGCGAGGTCAGAAAATCCATCATTTTCTGTGAATCGTGTGATCTATTACGAGTATTTGCTACCATTGAATATGTTGATACCACCAAACCAGCGTCACCTTGGAATTTTTCCTTATTATCCGAAGTGAATACAGCTACATTTTCCGGTTGAATTGTACACCATTGCAAGAATTGTTGTCTCCATTGCATGACAGATACTGATGAAGTACAAAGAACAATTACACTTTTGCGAATAGTACATGCAGCTGTGATTCCGACCAAAGTTTTTCCTGCACCGCACGGTAAAACTATGATACCCGATCGAGCTCGACCATTACCAAACATTTTACTAAGACTTTTCTCTTGATAGGGTCTGATTTGGGTTGATGGTTTGAGGTCAATATCCAAATCCGGATTTCTTAAATCATTCCTAAAGTCATATTCTTCGAGTACGGGATAATCAATCTCCTGACATCGTTTTTTAACATCTTCTACAGAATCAGGGGCTATTTCAAAGGAATGTACCGCATCTAAGTCATCGTCATCATCACGTTCAATATCTACTATGGAAGAAAAGATATCATCCATATTTCCTTTGTTAACACTATCACCATCATTATAAGGGCCAAGCCCGTTTTTATTATTATTGGCAGCGGCGGCGGCGGCGGCGGATGCAGCCTTGGTTCCTGGAATAATTAAATCACCGGCTGTAGGTGCTTTTTCCGTAACAAGTCCATCTTTCGTCACCGTTTCCGATGCTTCTATTCTTAATCGGCCAATCTCTGCATCTCTCAATAACATTTGTAATGTATCCGCATGAGAGCTTTCAACGAAATACCGATTATGCTTAAGAACTAATTTCACCTTACCATATGACACAGTACAACTATGGATAAAAGAAATGATACTCTTCGGTACCGGCACTTTGGATAATCTATTTAAAACTGATATAATATCATTTGTCTCTAAACCCACAGAAACAGCTGCATACAAAGAATATGTTGTTATCCTATACTCATGAATATGACTTGGCCTACTAACTGGTTCTGCAATAGTCACTAGAAAATCCTGCGCTTGTTCGGCCAAAGGTGAAAAGCTTTCTAGAATTATTCTTCCATCTTCCGGGTTAATCCACAAGGGTCTAGATGCATGGTCGGGCTTGAGTTTTAAATAGGAGAAATCGGACTTTCCAAACATACTTGAAACACTATCTACGGCAGCATGCTCCGCCGCCACATCAGCGGCAACTGTCTCTTTAGTCTGGTGTATTTTCAAGTGAACCTTAGGAATCGCTATTCGTTAGTCAAAACTATCTAGTCACCCAACCTTGAGAGCAAATCCAACTAACATACCTGGTAAATTTTCAATTTCTTCATCTTCATCTTCATCATAGCTGGTGTTCTCAGAGCTATCTGAGTAATCATCACTCAGTTGCGCCTCTTCATAGTTTCTCTTGGCTGATTGTTAGAAAACGACGAAACAAAAAAACAGCTGATCACTAATAAACATACTTGCTCCCCTTTGTCGGTCCCTTATAGCCATTCTCAATAATAAACAGACTATAAATAATGAACCGATGCCTTAAAAGAAGATAGAGGCGATAAGAGAGAGAGATCATGCCGGTGATTGACAAATATATATATAGTCTGGAGTAAGGTTATGGTTATCTCTAAAGCCGGCCGATTAACCAGACGATAAATCCGGGTAACCTCTAAATCACGTGCTACATACTTCTGCAATATCTTCTGCAATATAAATATAGCTAGATAAAACAAATAGCTAGCTAGCCAGCTTAAATTTGCTACTCCATATATCTTTCCTCTATATCTATAACTTGTATCTCTATCAATATAGCTATACTTATTGCTCGGAATTCAATCCAACATCAGACATCATACACATGCCTTCGATCTAGGGTCCTCCCATTTAGGAAACGATCGTCGACTATATCTTGCATATGCGTATACTAACTTGCAGGCGATTTAATCTCAAAATCGTTGGCAGTAAGTTAACGGGCTTGGATGTGGATTCGAACCAATTAGCAGGAGGTCCAATACTACTAATCATTATTAACTTCACTTGGAACTGTTAACCGAGTTAATTACATAAGCTAACTTAGTGGAGTATTAAATTCGACAAAATATCCATGAGTGTCTCTACCAGGCGTTTCATCTAGGACTTTAGTTAAGTGTACAAATCATACAAATAAATCATTATAAAACTAGATAATGGAATAAATACATATACATATTATTATGTGCATATTCAAATGTAGACAACATTTTTGATTCAATTAGTATCCATAGCATCTGGCTGTGGAGAAGGCGAGGCAAGTGCTGGACTAGATCTCTCCCATTGCATATCTACAGATCCGACTTCAGGAATATTAGTATCCTTAAAGAATACTTCTGCAGATTTACGGTCTTTGAAGTCAACAATAAAACCTTCAGTCGTTGGACTGCGGCGAACACTATCATATTCACCAACAGATAATAAATGGCTACGCAGAGCTTCTTCTTTGTTGGCAGGTACAGGTGATACAAGAACAGATTTAGGTCTTAAATCAAGACTGTACCTCTCTCTAGGGAGGGATCCAAATCCTCCTCTCCCACCCCTTGCAGCAGCTCCAAATCCTCCTCCTCGTCCTCTAGTAGCATAAGGATGATAACCGCCGCCACCGCGATATCCACCACGTCCAGAGGTATAGCGAGTATTTGATGTGCCTTTACTATTTTCAGATGATATTCCTAAACTCTCAGCTTCAGCTTTCAGTGCTTCCAATTGTAATTTTAAAGCTTCAGTAGAATTTGAGCTCTCACCAGCAGCAGCAGATTGCTGCAATAAGATGCGCTGTTGTTCTTTCAAAATCTGAGTTTTCATCTCTAAAAGATGTTTCATTTTAGCTTCATACTCCAGACGTTTAGCTTTTTTCTCTTCGAACTCACGTTGTTTAGTCATTTGAATCCGTCGCACCGCTTCAATATCTATACTACGAGTCGCCACAGAATTTGCATCTCCTGTATCTTGTTTCTGCTTTCTCCAATAAACGCGAACAAATCGATTCCCAAAAATAGCTTCAGGCGATTCGTAAGCAGCTCTTGCTTGATCATGAGATTCATATTCAAGCTCTACAACCTTCAAACTTTTGTTTAATACAAGATTAGTGATTGTTCCAAACTTAGAGAAGTATTCTCGGACCGAAAATTCATTGAATTTATCATCCGGTAATTTTTCCACAATAAGTTTTGTACTGGAATAGTCATTTTCAATTTTTTTACCGGCAAGGGGTGATGTAAAGTTACCACCACCGTTAGTAATATTATTCTCCTGGATATTATAAGCATTATTATTAGTATGGATTCTGAGCCTAGTATTTTTATTTTTTCTCCATCCACCACCTCTCCCACTGCCACTAGGATATTGTTGTTGCTGCTGTTGTTGTTGCTGTTGCTGTTGTGGAAATGGCATCATTTGACCCTCAGGACCTAAATTAAATGGAGATACGAATCCTTGCTTATTAGGAACTGGGGCTGCTCCAAGGAATTGAGTCTGGGGGATAAAGTTACCAGCCATGTTTTGCGGTATACCTGGCATAATACCTGGAACCGGGTAAGGATAAGCACTAGGTTGACTTGGGTCGTATTCACCAGGAATACCTTGGTTATAATATTGTGGACCTTGTCTTGGAATAATATTTCGAGGACCCTGTGGAATCCTCTGAGGAATACGACCATGACTATCGCCACCGCCATCATGCGCCGCCCCCTCATATTCATCGGTGGCAACTCCCAAATCTCTATCCCTATTATTTCTAAAGTTTCTACGAAATTGTTCCTGACCATGAAATTGACCCTGGCTACCACCTCTGCCATTACTATTTATATCAGAAACTGAAGAATCCCCCAAACCACCCTTAGAAGTAACAGTGCTAGTAGAGCGTTGACTGGGATCATATCCACTAACATATTCTAATGCTTCCATCAGACTATTGACAAATGGTTTAGCATTATCATGTAAAAAATCCTGAAGTTGCTCCTCGCACATTTTACGGAGTTCATTTATTGGCAAGTTATGCTTCAATAATGCCAAGACATATTCCCCCAATACGTCAACATCTGCCTCAGCGATGGGTGTCAGTTGTTGTTCAACCCATGGCTTGAGCTGATCCAAAGTCGCTTGATCAACTAAAACCATATTTATCTTTTATATTCCTGATACTTTAAACCCTATATCAACCCTTGTCCTTTGAACGATTCCACTATGAAGTAAATGAAAAATCAGCTTGAAGTCTTGAAAATAATCCGACTCAAGTGATGTGTACAGGAGAGAAGTGTTAGATAATTTTAGCTAACATTTTGAATTTTCACTAAGTTATCGTTATAAGAATATATTGCCTCACCTAGAGGATCAAGCACGTTTCATTTACGTAGTACTTTCCCCATTCAGACCTCGTTATAAACATTTAAACATCTCACGTCAGATACGCGCATTGACCGTGTCTAAGCCGCATCTCACATGTCGACCGATCATTAATTTCGTTGATAGCTAGTGAGTCAACACGTGAAATTGATCTCGAAAAAATTGTTTACAACTTCCGAAGTATAACATAAACCTAAAGTAGATATATAGTGCTCAACTGGGTAGATGTTTTGGTAGACCTTTGGATAGACGTTTTGATAGACCTTTGAATAGGCCCTTAGATAGAACTTGTATAGGCCCTTGGATAGACTTTGCATAGACCTTTGGATAGATCTTTTCTGGATAAATCTTTGCTTTCCTAGTTCTGGTGTGCAAAATGTCTTACGTAGCTACCCTCATTAGCGACAAGGGTATCACCCCTACATTTATTGACGAGTTTGAAAAAGTGGTTAGAAATGAAGGTGGAACAGTATTAAGACCAGAAATTCTTAGTGGGTCAGAATCATCAGACGAAGAAGGCATTAAAGCTATGGATTTCTATTTAGATGTGGATTCTAGCATCTTATCTGCTCTTAAACAGAGCTTATATAATTTGTCTATTGATAGTACTTCCTCCTCAAATGAGGTTGACATTATATTACAACCAGCAGAACGTGAATATAGAACTGATAAAGAATTGTTTGTTTTTGATATGGATTCAACATTAATTCAACAAGAAGTTATTGATCTGATAGCTTCTTATGCTAATGCTGAAGATGAAGTATCTAAAATCACTGCTGCAGCAATGAATGGTGAGATTGATTTTACTGAATCATTAAAGAGAAGAGTGGCATTATTAAAAGGAGCTCCTGCTACGGTATTTGATTCATTAAAAACTCAAATCACAATAACCCCTGGGGCATATGAATTATGTCGTGCACTAAAACGAAAAGGTATCAAATTGGCTGTTCTTAGTGGTGGGTTTATACCGTTAGCTGAATGGTTGAAAGAAAAACTGGGACTTGATTATGCCTATGCAAATAATCTTGAAGTATCTGAAGATGGTAAATCTTTAACTGGAAGAACTTTAGGACGAATAATTAATAGTTCCGCTAAAGCTCAACTATTACAAGAAATTGCCTCTAAAGAAGGTATACATTTGAATAAAACTGTTGCAGTCGGTGATGGATCAAATGATTTAGAAATGATGGGTATTGCTGGATTGGGTATAGCTTGGAATGCTAAACCTATAGTTCAAAAGAAGGCTCCATCACGATTGAATACGAAATCTCTTTTTAGTATTTTATATATTTTAGGATATAATGATAAAGATCAAGAGCTGTTGATCGATTTATAGAGTCGCCCGTATATAGGATTTATAGACAGAAAATGATAATATGAGGGGGAAAGCTAGAGTTATATAAATAGAATATTATGTTTTTTTACTTCCGTCCAGGTGGAGCCAGGCCGAGCTCTCTATCTGCACTTAAGGGAGTCGTACCTCCGGCGTCTTGGGCGTGGCCCCAGACCCATTCTCTCACAATCTTTAATGTCACTTTTACTCATTCAGTTCAGATTCAACTTATAATATTACAGAAACTATAATTCTAGTTATAAGACCAGACCCACCTACCAGAGGGGAATACTTCCTAATGCAAACATGATTTGGAGAACAGAGAATAATCTAGGCTCCATGATCAGTTATAATACCTGCACAAACACCAATGATGCCATTGAATATTAGAATAGATTCCCCAACTTCAACAGAAGACTTGGGAATTATGTCCTCTACT
Source organism: Sugiyamaella castrensis (assembly GCA_030583505.1). NCBI lineage: Eukaryota > Fungi > Ascomycota > Dipodascomycetes > Dipodascales > Trichomonascaceae > Sugiyamaella > Sugiyamaella castrensis. The sequence goes on from JAJMIF010000180.1 coordinate 22,702, forward strand.
ACAGCAGCAGTAGAGAGTAGATAATGTCTTACAACTCCACAAAGACATCCACAAGTTATCATAGGAGTGACCCATTTATCATTTCTCCTAAATGCCACACTAGTTATGCTCCCTTCCATTATCTCATTACGTGAGTTATACACTAAGACTTCTTCGAGCTGTCCATTATTCTTTAATGTTCTATTTCTCGCTTGTGTATAATGATCTCTTTTAGTTGTTTTGAAAGAAGTAAATGGAGATATATTCAAATATTCGGTATCCAGATAGACCTTATAAACAGGATCAGAAGGTAATGGGTCAGGCTGATGATGTAACCCAGAAAACAAATCAAGTCTAGGTTGTACTGGATATGCTTCAATTTTGAGGAGGTTGTTCTCAGACACCAAAACCCGGAGTTTATAAGGCTGCGTAGGATCTAATAGGCCAACCGTAGTTTTGAGTTCCTTGACAAGATGATCATAAGGAATATCTACATCCCAATGAAAGAAATCAGTAGTGAATTGTAATCTTTTCCAATGAACATTCAAAAGAAAAAAATTCTGCTCACAGACAGGATCAGAGTTTGGACTAAGGGTGGGATCAAATCTTATAGTACTTAAAATATCAAATTGCGCGTTATTAGCCATGATCTCATCAAGTTTTGCAGAAATGGATAAAGATTGTTCATATTCAAATGGAGCAAATTCACCACTAATTGAGTAAATTAATTGATTTCTAGGTTTCTGTTTCTGTTTCTGATTCTGTTTAGATTTAGCAGGTACTTTTGGTTTAGGTTTTTTTTCTGTTGAACGCTTTTTTCGTTGTGGGCCTGACGGTTGTGATTCTGACAGTGGCAGCAGTGATTCTGATGGCTGCTGCTGCAATTCGGCTGGAGGTAACACCTGTCCATCTGAGGGTTCAAATTTCAAGGCGCTTAACCCTGATAGTGGTTGTTCTAATGATTCTACTAACTGTGAATCTATTTGTGAATAAGAATTCAACGAGGTTTGTTCGGTTATACTAAGAAGTACCCCTGAGAATTGCTCGGAGCCTAAAGATGTTTTCTTATGTTCATCATGATCGGTCGACATAGTTCGCAGGATAGAAAGGTGTTCGATTATATTGGAATTTAGAGTAATTACCTGATTATCCTTAGTTTCCGTTATTATATGATATGATGGTTAATGAAGATGGAGACTTCTATATCTGAAGCTAGAAGAGAGCTCCTATAAATGAGGCTCGGGAACGAAACGAATGGATCTCGCATCACTTGTATTCATATTCTATTATTGAGGTTTAACCTCATTATTAACCTCATTCTGATTATGATTATTCTTACAATTGTTTATTAAGCCTTAACAAAATAGGCCATTTATACTAGGGTTCAAAGTTCAAGGTACCGAGAACAAGGTTACTTAAGTATTCGAAGTATCCGTAGATTCTGAGTGGTTATAATAAAATAATATATTTGTACGACCACATTAATTTATTATTAATTTATTACACTAAAGTTACCTCAAAATGAGATTTTCCTTAATCTCAACATCGACTAAAGTTTCATGCAGCAACTTAACTGTTAACGTTAACGTTATAGACACTCTCATCGACAATCATTTGTGTCGAAGTATGCCCTCGAAATATGTGTCGTATAGTCTGCACTAGGGTATTACTATCTTCTTCTCGTACTTATAAATAAGTTAATTAAATTTATTCAATCTTCAAGGTAAATCGACTTCAATAGTTTACGAGCGTACTCTAGTCTGGAATAGACTAATTCGAAAGGATCTATAGATTCAGTTATATAGGCATTAAGACAGTTATAACTGTGTCAAAATGGGAAACTTATTAGGGGTCCAATATTGTGCTGTGTATTGAATGCCGTAAATCTAGGGATGGCAGGGACTGCGGCATTACCTAGGACCTCTCGAGCAAGATAAGAGCTAGGGGTTTGAACCAATGCCCCTCTAAGCCGATACCCCAGCGAATACGATGACAATTCCTCTCCGCTACCAACTCGCATGCTATAAGAACGAATAAGCAGAAAGCGATATTTTCTACAACTATCTAGCAATCTCAACGGAAGGCACAAAAGCCATGAAAGTTTCAGGTTCAGTTTTAAGAAAATCACACGTATGCTTGACACTATGATTTCTTGGCGGAGAGAAACTGACGGTACGATCTGCAAAATCCAATTCCATGCGGAGAAATTGAAAAACGTTAGCTCCAAGTATGATATGAACAGGACAATATTTAAAGACATAAAAAGACATTGTCACAAGTAGCTTATTATCAAAATTGACATTCAAAGAAATTATTCCGAGTGGGGAATATGTTCGGTTAGCACCTGCTTTAAATTTGATATCGGTGGGCCAGATTTTGTCGGTGAGACCAGCGTATTTAAGGAGAGTGTAGTCAATATAGGATACTTCAGAGCCAGTAGATATACGAGTTGGGTATTTTCTGTCATTACCACCATGCCCCTCTTGTAGAGTGACATAGATTCCTGGCATTATAGCCGGTTCTAAAGGATCATAGCCCTTATATGCCGTCTCACTATTCTTCTCCATGATACTCTTTAGCCATCTCATACATTCTACAACCACTTGAAACTGGCGTTTTGCTATTTCGTCCCGTTGTCCCTCTCGTATGTTCCAAGATCTCAACCGGCTCTGCAAAAAACCTATCTCTTCTTCCATATCTATCTCGCTAGATTTATTAGCAGTTTCCAGACTTTTTTTAGTAGTCGCCAAACTTATTAGCTCAACGCCTGAATTAACCTCACGGATCTTTTTCAACATTTCAACATCTTTTTTGCCTTGATCTATTTTCTTCAAAAAACCTTTCTTCTTTTTTGACTGGTTTCCTTGCCATATAGTTGCTTCATTAAGGAAATCATCCATATATGTTTCATCATGCTGCATATCGGTTTTTCTCGATTTCAGAACTTCATACTGAACAGCCACGGAACTCTTCAAATTCTCGATTTTGTCGAATAATTCCCTCCGTCCTTCACTATCTTCCCATTTCTCATTATTACTTTTACTCTCTAACGTTTCTTCAGAGACCTTCACTAGGTTACGAATCATATCCACATTTATGGCATTATATCTTTCATGATTTTGGACTGCATTGGTACTGTCAAAATCCTTCAATACCATCAGTTCGGTAACCAGAGTTAAGCTTTCTTCATCACCAGGCAACGCAAGTAGGTCGAATAATAATGACTGTTGTTGATCTTGCTGTTCCTGTTGGTCTCGGGTCGTTTCCTGTTGTTCCTGTTGGTTTTGGGTCGTTTCCTGTTGTTCCTGTTGGTTTTGGGTCGTTTCTTGTGGTTCTATCGCCATCTTCTCAATTAATAGCTGAATTTTTTTGTTTTCTCCATTGATCAAGTCATGAGGTAAAGGGAATGTTTTCAGTTGTTCAGAAATATCTTCAAACCCGCTTCTTATCTTAGAAAGTTCTTTTCGAAAATCTTCTATAAGATCGACCATAGACTGATATTTTGATTCTAACTTTTCGACGCCATCATTTACTTCCTGTAGGGACTTGGTTATTTGTTCCGACATGATTGAAAATTATATCACAATACAACTAAAGTGAGAGATAGAGAATGGTACGTTTCAAATTTTTCGATTCAAAAAAAAAGATGAAGTGGTGACGGTAGAAATTAAAAAAGCGGAGAGCGCTAATATAAACAAAATCAATTGTGTGAGAGATTAGTGCGAGGTTAACCCTCACCCTGACCAACACTGCAGTCTCCACTCTGAATAACAGTTAATCATAACATCATTTTTTGTCAGAGTTAGAACATCATTCTGATCGGTGCGTTATGTTTACTGCGATAATGCGGTGTGTTTTCTCCCACTTTGTTGATGTTTTCTGTTCTTCTTCTTTTCTCTTTAGTCGTCTTCTATTCTATTGACATTGGCTATATGGCTATCTAGAACGTCTAGCTATTCTGATATCTATCTATCTCTGCATAATACCTTGCCGATATATATATATATATATATAAATTTCATCAAGATACGGCTTCTCGCACCAAAATCATTTTCACCTTCCTAATTTGTATTTCGTCAGGAGGGCCTTCTTGCATTTCACGTTTCATCTTTTGCATGGTTTATCGCTAATCTCATATTTCAATTCGTTTCTTGAACTACTCAAGTTTTGTCTATAAATATCTATGTATCTTTCTTCATTTTTGTTTTCATTCCTCATGGAATTTGATATGTGTAAAATCAATAATAAACTATGTAAATTATTCGATTTGTCCGATTTCTTCTGTTTACTTTATCCAATTCGTGGAATCAGAACTACTTTATAGGTCAATGCTTAGAGATCGACTATCATATACATGTATATCTTGATGATCCATGTACCGACCGTATGGGTAAGTTAACTATGGTAAATCCCAATCCACGGTTAGGGTTAATTTGGTATACTGAGAAAGTGTAAAAGTTAAGTATGCCCTGACAGAAATGAAATCATTTAGCCTCTTTTGCCCGATCATAATGGACACAATACCAGTAGCACGAAGTTGAACTCTACTTACTTACCTTATATTAACTTCGAGTACAATTCCCAAGAATCCCAAGATATAATATATGTTATATATAATTATAGAATAACTTTTATCAGTCTTATAAAAGAAAAATAAAATAAAACATTCTACCGGTATAAAGTAAACTGAAACAAAATAAACAATAAACTGGAGATATGAAACTGAGAAACTCCAAAATTCAATTCCAACTGAAGATTAGCCAATTTATACCTTTCACATCAAGAAGAAAACAAGAAGAATAGGGGTAACATCTCTCTATCTGACAGATTACCAGCAAAAAGGAAGAAGATTAATATATGCAGGGCACCCTCTCAGTTACCTAAGCAACAGGTTTGTTTACTTCACTACTATTAAGGCAAGGGTTGATGCTACGCGAACATGCACTTGTCAATTAAACATTGAATTCAGGCATAAACAAGCCTCAACTTCATGAACGGGGACAGTGATCAAGAAAGAATTATTTGTTTAGAAGCAAGTTGAAATCAGGGTGAAGAATTCTAGTTTTGGGGACTTCTGGTAGATTAGTTCATTATTTCTGGGAAAAGACTGCAGGGGAATAAAAATATAAAGGATCTAAAAAGTACTTCCTGTCAAGAGAAAGAAAGAAGTTTCAGGGGTTATCTTCAATAACCTCTGGATAGAGATATAATCATCTATTAATTGGCTACTTTTAAATTTGTGGGTTTTCTTATAGCATCGATATCCTGGTTTAGTAGTATTATCATTTTATAATATAGTGGTTCCATTCCGCGTGTCGCGTCGCGTCGTCGTCGCAGGAATATTTGTGTCCCTTTCTCTTCCTTCTCAATGTCTAGAAGAGAATCATATATTTCATCCCAATTTGGGTCTATTAATTCTCGTCTTCAATCACTTTATGATGAATTGGGATTAAACTCAAATGAAAGAGATGATAGAGAACGTCAAGTATATGCAGTTATGGCAGATGCTTTAGAAAAACATATAACTGATCTGGCTGAAGAAAGAGATAAGATTTGTGACGAGTGTCATGGTCTTCAACAAGGACTCATGCAAATTGTCATGGCATTAAAAGATGTAGATTGTTTGGTTTTACTTGGGGAACAATTTGCAGATTTACTTTCATTGAATAATAACAACAACAAACCCAACAGCACAGACAATGGAATAATAGTAAAACCGCCTTACAAACCTCTATTAGAAATCTTAAAATTAGCTCATAGTAAAGTGGATACTATCTTTTCTGAACGTCTACTTAAAGTGAATAAACTTCTGGAACAATTAAAAGATTTGGCAACAAAAATAGATGGTATCTCAGTCCCATCAAGTATAATGCCTACTCAAAATGCTGATATATCATCACTTAATCTATCTAATGATCATATTATAGATTTAGAAACTGAACTTGAACGATGGCATGAAGAAAAAAGATCAAGACTACGTCAAGTTACTGATTACGCTACTCAGATTGTTAATATGTGGGCTGAACTTGGTACAAGTCAGAATGAAATCGATAGAAACATTCTAAGTTGTTATAAGTCTAATCCTGAACTTTTAGGAATTATGATAGCTGATATGGATCGATTACGAATAAAATTCGAATATTTAAAAGATCAGCGAGATTCTCGTATAAAAAAAATGAGCTACTATAAACAAGAAGTTAATCATCTTTGGGATAAACTTTCTGAAGATTCTGAATACATTGAAAACTTTGGGAAATCGAATCGAGGCATTGGCCTAAATGTGCTGGAAGCTTACGATAAGGAATTAAATAGACTCAAAGAAAAGAAAAGAGAACATATTCATTTATTTATCCAGGATGCAAGACAAATTTTACATGATTTATGGGATAAACTCTATTTTTCTGAAGAAGAATGTTCACTATTTGCCCCTGCATGGACAGATATATATACTGATGCTTCCTTAGATGCTCATGAATCGGAAATAATTAGATTACAAGATTTACTTGAAGAGCGTAAGCCGGTTCTAATGCTGTTGGATAGTTATCGTGAGTTACAAAAAGATGAAGAGGCACTTGAGGCTTCAAGTCACGATGCTTCTCGATTACTATCTAAAGGCCCAGGTCGTAGAGATCCTGGTCGATTATTAAAGGAAGAACAAATGCGTAAAAGGATATCCAAGAGGAAACCTAAATTACTTCAAGATCTTAAGACTGCTTTATTGAGTTGGGAAGAAAGATCTGGTAAACCATTTAGGGTTAATGGAGATGATTTTCTTAATGTAATAAATGAAGAAGAAGCAAAATTAATGCCTCGAGGGATGACCAAACGTGGTGGTGGAGTTAATGGAGTTTCTTATTCCTCAACAAATACGACTGATTCAGTACGGGGCCGAATTTCACCCCAAATCTCACCCATCAAATCTAAAGCAGGTGGTAATCGTATCCAAATAACTTCCACTACACGAAGAGTTCAACAAAATGGAAATGGTGGCGGTACTAATAATAATACCCGACAAGTGATACCACCACCTATGCAGCCAAAATTTTCCAATTGTCGTCCTATTTCTCGAATGGCTACTGCAGCTCCTCCGACAAGATTACCACCCCTAAAAACCACAACATCAAGATCACCTGTAAGATCTGCTCATTCCAGGTCCCCCAGATCTCCCATAAGAGTCACTGATTCTAGGTCGCCTTCAAGACATGCTGATTCCAGAGCCGCCAATTCTAGATCTCCTGTAAAAGATGCCAATCCTAGATCTCCAGTAAAAGATGCCAATCCTAGATCTCCCGTAAGAGTTACTACAACCCTCTCCAGACCACCGCCCACATCTCCCATTGGACGAGTTGATTCTCGTGCTGGAGCTACCTCACAGCTTGGTGTTTATGATTATCCTACTATTACTAGGGTTCCACGACCAATTGGAAAGGAAAATCGTAGTGGAAATGGGAATGCAACAATTGGTACCAAGAAAAAAGATGTTGTTAACGGAGGAGATGATATATATTATGAAGGAACAAGAATCATATCTGCTACTGGTAGTACGGTCTCGTCTGAAAATTGGGAAACTTATGATGAAGCCTCTTCCAGTGAAGATGAAACAGCTGGTAGGTATGAACAATGGAGACAGGAAGCTTTAAAGAAGTTGACAAATACTAATAGTACAAATAGTGATTCTTCGGCCGAACCAGACCTTACTCTGACAGCACAACCGCCCAGAGTAATTCCTTCTCTGGCAACTCGTGTGGCGCCTAATCTTGCAGCGCCTGAAATGGGAGTCAATAATCATGACCACCGGGTTTCAGAATTTAATTGGGATAAAGATACATTTTGAATCTTATAGTGCTGGTGAATGAACGATAACGATTGGAATGAGGACAATGAGACGAGTACAGCTAGCACTCTATTGAATATATTGTAAAATACATGATCATGATGAATCTTAAGTTTAATATCACCCCCATTTCTTAGAGTCTAATTTTGATACGGTCGTGCTATACCCATTAGCCCGCCCTTCCCTTCAGAGCAGAGCTGGACTGGAAACGAGGGAGCTGGACATTTGCCGAATCAAAAAGCATCAAGACAATAATACTATGGAAGTGCCGATAAACAGATCAAGCGCGACTCGCCACGAGCCAAAACTTGACGCCCGTTCCTATTAACTAGCATCGAGGCCTGCGACGGGATTTTTATGTTTTCGTGGCCATTGGTTGCATCCTTACCTCTTCCTAACTACGAATGAGATCTAGCGGTAGCAGTTTTTCTCCCTCTTGTGTCCTTGGTCGCAGACCTAAACTTAAATGCATGTCGCAGAGCGTCTTTGCTTTAACTTCGCAGGGAAATCATTCGGTTGGGGCCGCTATAAACTTGTGACCTAGCTCTAACCATTTAACCCCATGATTTATAAAACTTAAAATTAGGCGAGATCTCTATTAAACCGAGTAAGGCTGTTATAGTTGAAGATCTCTTTGTTTGTGATAGTAGATCAGTACATTTGAAGTAAGACATCTCTTTTCGGTTAAAACCGTAATCAAACAAATATAGCGATAATCATGTAATTAACGTTATAAAATCTAGTTTAGCTTGTCATTACTCAAACACGTATGCCAAGAAAAAAGCCTGTATACATTCCATTTCTTCCTTTTTTTGTTTTCTTCGCCATAGATCAATTAGTTGGTATCATCCTAGGTCAATTGGTTAGCATCATCCTAGATCAATTGGTTAGCATCATCCTACCTCGGCGGTAGCAACGTTCGTAACTATTAAGGTTTAGTTTGTTGTAGCTCATGCATGTTTCGGAACTTGACTACTCTAAGTTAAGCTTAGGTATTATGGGTTAGGTTGCTAAAACATGTTTTTTGTTTACTTCGTTCCTACTAAAATTAGCAAAGTTGACCTATATCTTTCGACCACCACAGGCAATACATGCAATAATAAAGTTAGCGGCAAATAAGGTTTATTTACGAATAACATCCATAGTTTAAACTCCTAATACATATTCAGATATCAGCGAGACATCAAAATGCAAAAAGATATTTTTTGCAGATCGTCTTAAAATGCCAACAGTTGAAATTAGGGCCTTTGATTCATGTTGACGATAAAATTGAGAGTAGTCCTCCGCTTCTTCACTGTTGGAGAAATTGAACACTTCACCGCAGTTGAAATTGAATATACTACTACAGGCAAAAGCAACTAATAAAATCTTACGTAACTGAATTGTCCCGTTGACAAGAGCAATAGCAGCCACGACGTATCAGGTGAGATACGTTCAATAAGACTTAGCAAATATCCCGAGCAGTTGCAAGTTTCCCTTGTTGGCCTCCTGTTTTCCTCCAGCTTCTGAGGTAACCCTGATTAATTGAATACCATATCATAATCAACCATTACTACATTCTGTCTCTCGATTCGTTGTTGAAAGCTACACCCTCCAGACCCTTAAACGCTCACTGAACTGCACCTGTCAACTATGCGTAGGGGTCAAGTCGATTAACTTAACCCTCGAGCGTAGGGGTCAGGTCGATTAACCCTCGAGCGTAGGGGTCAGGTCAATTAAATTTGAGCGTAGGGGTCAGGTCAATTAAATTTGAGCGTAGGGGCCAGGTCCATTAAACCCTTGAGCGTACGGGTCGGGAAGTTTTGCCGCAGGGATCGAAGGAAGATGAGACACACGCAAGCATGCCCATACTGGGGTTATGGATTAAAATGGCCCACTCACAAACCCTGTCCCTCCAAAAACAACAGCCTCAGATAAAAAGTACAAGAAAATTTGGAATCATATCATCATGAACTCCGTCACCCTATTGAAGTTAGTGCCCAGATCAAAAGAACTTACGTGATCTAAACAGTCAGTAGAGATCAATCGTCACTAAATGTAATGGGATAGTAGTTGTCCAGAGGAAGTGCGGGAGATCCAGAGACCAATTCTTAGAGATAAGAGAATGAAACAATAGAGTTAGATTTTATCTGAAAAATAGTAGCAACGTGAAAACCCCCCTGTACGTAGGATCCTGAAGCAGCCTTGTGAGAGTCCTCGGATCTTCTCGATCATTGTCGTCATTCAGGTTTTCCCTCTGTTCACTTCAAAAATAAAAGTTCACATCAATTTCTGTCCTAGTTATGAAAATCAGCTTTTTTCTTTTTAGGATTAATCGTTAAAGTTCGTGAATAGGTCTTCAGGTCTTCTTGCCTCCAGTGGCCGGAGATCGTCCTCCAAGACCCCCGCTTGAGCTGTTGTCGATCCAACTTGTCCATAGTTGTTATGTCTTTGATCAGCTGGGAATTAATTACCACAATTGGTAGCTTAATATTGACAAATGCGTCTTCACTATTCCTCGTTCGAGATATTTTTTGGTATCCGCTGCTAGCAGGATATCATCATATCGGAAAATAAAACAGGTATGATCTCTGTAGGAGACAAAGAGATTATTATTAATAATTGCTGAATTGAGATGCAGCCGGGAAGAAGATAGTGAGAAATTACTCGCTTGGGAAGCTGCAAACTGATTGAATTATTAGAGAATTTTTCAAGTAAGTGCTTTTACAATATTAGGCTACATAAAGAAAACGATTGATGTCTCAGAATTCTCTTTTCAGTGAAAAAATGGGGCCGGAGTACCGAAGCCGTCGGAAGCGAACATAATCGCTCGGGAGTTGGCGGTGGCCGAGTAGTGACTACTAATTCTGAAAATGGGTTGATTTATTTACTAATTCAACCGTAAAAATAATCACTTATGTTGTGAATGTAAATGTTAATTGACACTTAATTGCATCTTCCTAAATAATTGTTATTACTCTATCGTATTTCGTCTCTGTATCAAATAGAAACATCTAATTTTAAGAAAAGAGTTTCAATTGCTTGGATAATTTTCTGATTTGTCTCTCTACCAATAACATTCTACAAAGGTGATTTAGAAAAACAAAAAATTTAATACCTTTTCTCAAAAGAAGAGGCGTCTTTTTTTTTTTTCTCCATATGGTTATATGATTATCCTTCAATTGTTTTCTACCGCTTGTTTTCTTAAATTAATTATCTCGAAGGAATGCGTTTTCTCAATGCAATGTCTCAAAATAGGTTATTGTATCGCTTATATAAAGTTACTGTTGTTTCAACGAAACCCTGCCGAATTTTTCCAGTGCCCATTAATAACGTTAACAACGATATTATTTTTACCTCTACTGAAAGTTTGTTTTTGTTTCTTTTGTTTTTTTGACAGTTTTCCCAAGCTCTAACTAGATTCAGCAATGATCTTCAATAAATTCTCCTAGAGAACATTAACCTGCATATTAGATCTAACATACTATATATATAACTTCTGACTAATTGCATTGGATCTGACTAACTTCTTATTGGATCTGAGAAAATGCAATTTAGATCTAACTAACATGCATGATGTATGTATCCCTAAAGATTAACCAACTTCAACGGTACAGCTAAAGAGATAAATCATAATGTTTTAGGGATAAAGTCAATTAAACGTTAAGTTGATTGAAGCTCTCTCCTAAGAAGTTAGGGTTAAGACAATCCGATAGTCATTTTAGCATTGCCTATTTTAATGCTAACTTTAACGGTGAATGGGGCTGACTCTTTTCAGAACAACCCTAATACGAAAATTTACTCAGTTCTGTACATACCGGTGCACTCCGGAGCTGGCCAACCAAAGTCAGCTATAATACAGTACAGAACAGGTAATGTTAGCCTTGCTTGGAATGTCATAACCCTTTAAGTTAAAGTTTCACAGATTTTGCGGCGCGCATATAGCATCATGCCAGATTATATTAACCGTTACATCTCAGTTAACTTATGCAAGCAAAAGAAAAGCCACCAACTCCCAACCAAGGCTGCAGAAACTCGTGCACATTTTTTTTGCTCTCGTTAACTTTTATATATGTATCCTGTAACGGCTGCGACTTGTATCCGCCTCCAATTTCACGCCCAAAATCACACGCCATTTTTCATTTCATCATTCGTTTGTATCTTTTTCCAAGGCAGTGTGTAATCACTACTTTTTTATCTGTAAACTGTAAACTGTTACATATTTATATACTTAATTTGCTCAATTATATAGAATGGATCTGGCAGAAGGGGCTGAGACTTCGTCTGGAGACCTAGTCTGTGTAGCTAAATTTAATCCTGCAGCGAGAGCTGAAAGTAACTTATCTCTCAGCTGCGCAACGCAGATCAGTGGTACTAGCTTAACTAACGTATAAGACGCTGAACCGTATCTGGCTGTATCGCCGAATACGGAACTGGGGTCCTAGACCCCAGCTCCTCAATTCTCACTTAACATTTCCGGTTTTTGTCAAGTTAAACCAAACCGTACAGAATCAATCATTTTCGGCTGTAAATATGCATCATTATTGCATCTTTTGACAGTTAAGGAAGGTGAATTTAAATGTTAAGGCGGCCTCAATTAAGGCGCAATGACCAAGTTTAGCAACTTCAAAAAAAGGGCCTTCTTTTTTTTCTGCATTGTCTTCCTTGATTTTTTTTTGGGGGGGGGGTGTTAGGGATTTTGCTAGCCCATTAATGTATATCTAAGGTATATATACTTTACCATATCTGGTGAGCACGACAAAGGAGTTCTAATCTGACCGACAATAATGATATCTATCAAAATATATAACAATGAAATTATAATTTAACAAGCAAATTGAAATATTTGGAGAATTTAATAGTTTAGTAGTTTAAGAATTTAATGATAACTAAACATCGTCATCCTTATCAATGCCATATATCTCTGGTTAAGAAAATTTTTCGAGATAATTGTGATTAGGCGGGGTAATGTACGTTTATATACAACTATTGCACGCTTAGTTAGTTGCAACTAGTCGTTATGTATATGCATATACATCGTGTATCCCACACACTACGTTAATAAATATTACAGCCTATACGAGCCAAATAAGTTGGAAGAGGGTCTTTGTTTTTCAGTTACTTAACATTCTTCTAAATTACTTGGTTTGGTATGCAAAGCTGTTACTTATTAACTTATCTGTAGCATAAGTAACATCATTATTATTGCGCTCCTCTTTGTTCTCATTGGAAAGGGTTTATACTAACATTAACCCTTGAATGACAGGAAGCACCATTGATGGATTAAACCTGAGACTTTTTATAAAAAGCTATTTTTACGACGACTACCGCTGTTCCACTACGATAGCTCCATTAATGTCAGTATTAACGTTTGTGAGGTCTAGGGTTATTAACGATTAACGTTAGACAATAATTGCTTGGCCTGACTAGTTAATTGAGTGGGAGTACTACTAATGTTACTTAATCTGTTGTAAGATAAGACAGAACACTGTACAAGTGTACAATGTATGCATGGGGTAGCTAGTTAAGTACAGTAGTAGATCATAGATTTTAAAAATTTATTGTTGAGACAAAATAATGGCGGTCGCGCTGATCTAGCCAGACATGTGCTGCTTTTCTATAAACTTAACAAGAAAACGTTTACCCCCCTATCTCTCTGCTGCCGTATGGTAGGTATCCTTCATTTCTGAATATATGAAAGTATAAGTTATATTCAACAGTTGGTACAGTCTATGATGCATGTCTGTCTGGTAATGAATAGTAATGGAACCTCCACAACTTGTGGGGCCTACTAGTGATCTACATACTTCAAATTTTCTGAGGAGTTGCCGTATGAATGGCCAATTAACAAACAGTAAGGTTTATGTTGTTACAGTGATACACTTTTCATTTCTGCCAGGGCCCATCAATTAAAGACTCAGAATTTTCGAGAAAAAAAGGATCTGGAATAGACGCCGGATCCACAACAAGGGTCTCTTGGTTTCTTTCTAACTTGGAAATTGACCCAGTAAAAGTAAGAGTTATTTTCAATTTTTTCTTTTTAATTAGTTAACCTCCGGTCTTTAAAGAAGATTGATTCGTCAACTAGCTACTACCCCAACAGACAGCTAGTGGGGTTATATGTTAACCTCATTCATACCCTGTTGTTAATAATGCATGAACAGATAGATCATATTTCTCTTAAGCTGGTTCAAGGAAAAGTTACTTTTTCAAAGAGTTGTGCCTTTGCGCCTATGAACGTTGAAAGAGTTATACGCGAGATTTGAATGGGCTAATGAAAGAAAAGAAAAGATTATAATATACTGAAAAAAAAGAAAACAGAGTTGCTGGACAATCTGTATTGATCTCCAACAACCCTGTAATTTAATCAAATTAAATCAACCTTCTTTAACAAAAACTGGACGCCTATCGTATCAGGAAACAGCGACCGGACCAGCTCTGCCAGAGGCAAGACATAGGAGTAGATCACTACTAAAAAAACAACCATATGAATAGAGTAAAGTTCAATCAATCATACATATAGCAAAATGCGCCAAATTCAGTTATGGCCGATAAAGATCAACAGCGCCGCGATTGCAACTGTCTGGCCTGGCTCTGTTCCGACGACGACCTTTCCCGTCCCTCCGCCGAAGTCCTGAATCCTTTTTCTGAGCATGAACTGAGCACTCTTTATTACTTATTACAGGTCGGTCAGTCTCTTTCGGAAAGACAAGATGGATATGATAACGGTTATATAATTAGTATATGCAAGCTTAGATAAGCCGAACACATTAGAAGCGAATCTGGGCGGATTAAACTTTTTAGTGTTTTAATTCTTCTTTGCATGTAGATTAACATGTTTCATGCACATAATATATTTTAGTATCTTGCATATGTACATAACCTAAAATAGACTGGTTAAATATTTCCTACTTATGACCCAAGTAACCCTTCTAATAAATTATACATATCTTATATTTGTGTACTGTAGTTTGTTATTTAGGATTATGAAATGACCAATCAAGCTTATGTAGTCTCTGTCCAATCAAAAATTCATTCTTCGTCCCAATGGCGACATTTCATATTTGCTTCTGTTAACTTGAAGAGCCTGATGATTGCTGGTAAATATAATGATAAAATTACCCCCCTCAATAAATATAACGGTCTATTCTTCAGACCAACACCTCGTTGCGCTCGAGAATTAATCACTGGCAGAATAAGTAGATGCAATTCTCGAGCTTAGCGAAAGCTAGGCTCCTCGGATTCCAACCAATAGGATTAAATTCCTATCAGGCTTAACAGCACTAGGTATCTTGGAGGATTTTCTCATTAGCTACCTGTCTCTCTAATCATTCTAGCAAACAAAAAAATATGATCACCGCTATGTAGCTAGTCAAGCGACCATCCAGCTTTAGACATATGCTTGTGCAGCGAGTTACCTGTTAATACCGCCCGGACTAACTGTTAATTTTTTTGTCATGCATAATACAATAGGACCCTTCCAGTTTTACTCAATAGTTCAATTAAAATTTTAGATATCATAACTACTTCCGGAATAGTACTGAGATCCGAAGTCCCCAGTGTCCATCTTCAAGATATTTGTATGAGAAGTCCACATCCAGCGAAGAGTTACTCTCCTGACAAATATGATATGTAAACCACATAATATATAATAATACAAGCAATTGTCCAACTACTTGTAATCCTTTTTACTAGTTTTTAACCATCTGCTAAACTTCACGGTTGGTGTCCATTTGCGTGTGGATTTTTTTAGATTGGTCGGACACTTCACCTGAAAGTTACTGTCGGTTTTTTTTTGTTCGTGTATCTGTGCTTGTCTTTGTTTCCTTTCCTTGGTCGCCGAGATGATTCTTCAAAATACCCTCAGAAGGATCTCAGCGTCCATCATCATTGTAGGGGTACTGCTAGCTGCCACTCAGGTAGTGGTGACAGGAGCCCCTTCTGATCAGATAATTGTTCAGGATAATTTGCCTTCCTCGCCCAGTTCAAGCTGGATTGCGACATCAACCTCTTCCTCTGATTCTGCTATCGATTTCCAATTAGAGCCTGCAGTTGCTCTCAAAGTTAAGAGATTTCCACAGGGATCAGCTACCACAACCACTTCCCCATCAACAACAGATACCCCTACCACGACCTCCACATCACCAACAGATACCCCTACCACGACCACCTCAATTTCAACCACTACTACTTCAACAGATACCCCTACCACGACCACTTCCACTGCGACTACAGATACACCTACTAGCACGAGCTCCATTCCAACCACCTCTACACCCACCAGCACTACTTCCACTTCCACTTCAACTACAGATACACCTACTAGCACGAGCTCCATTTCAACCACCTCTACACCCACCAGCACTACTTCCACTTCCACTTCCACTTCAACTACAGATACACCTACTAGCACGAGCTCCATTTCAACCACCTCTTCACCCACC
This sequence comes from Sugiyamaella castrensis, assembly GCA_030583505.1. Lineage (NCBI taxonomy): Eukaryota > Fungi > Ascomycota > Dipodascomycetes > Dipodascales > Trichomonascaceae > Sugiyamaella > Sugiyamaella castrensis. The sequence goes on from JAJMIF010000180.1 coordinate 38,938, forward strand.
AGCACTACTTCCACTTCAACCGCAGACGCACATGATGCGGTAGCGTTTGAGAATCTGGCGAAAGGGGGATCTTCTACTTCTTCTTCAACTTCAACTTCACATCACACAACTTCAACTTCCAAGTCCACTTCCACTTCTAAGTCCACTTCAACTTCACATCACACAACTTCAACTTCCAAGTCCACTTCCACTTCTAAGTCCACTTCAACTTCTTACCACACAACTTCAACTTCTAAGTCCACTTCAACTTCCAAGTCCACTTCCACTTCTCACCACACAACTTCAACTTCCAAGTCCACTTCCACTTCTAAGTCTACTTCAACTTCACATCACACAACTTCAACTTCCAAGTCCACTTCCACTTCTAAGTCTACTTCAACTTCACATCACACAACTTCAACTTCCAAGTCCACTTCCACTTCTAAGTCTACTTCAACTTCACATCACACAACTTCAACTTCCAAGTCCACTT
>JAJMIF010000181.1:0-39218 GCA_030583505.1 Sugiyamaella castrensis
TCCTAATTACCTGTTACAAAAACCACTTTCATCTTTCCCGTAACCAAAATCCCTCTCAATCTATCTATCTATCTATCTATGATGAAAGTATACGATAAGAAATATTTTGAGTCTATGCTGTTATAATAACAGTTAAATCCTTATATAAGACCTTAAACGTCCACCACCTCTATACCTAGCCGGGTAACATATTCACGTGATTTAAGAACAACTCATGTTGCACGTTATCTATCTTCACCAAACGTTTTGCACAGACACGTTGGTAGATTCGCGGAAGACATTTTTTTTCTAGATCACTGGCCTGTGTTTTGAAGGAAGCATTGAATTAACAATGTCTGATACGACTTCTTATACGCTGGTGTATGAAGTAAGTATATTTAATCCGATGATGAATTGATTCGTTGGCCGCTGCAGTATGACCATGAGTTTCTACGCGAGATATTTGAAGCTCGAAGGGTAGAATAAAGAAGGCTTAAATCTAAGAACTTTCAATCAATTGACGTGGTATACAGGGGAATAAGTTAGAAACCATAGTGTTCTGGGTTGTGCCCGGGGGTTATACCAGGGCGAAAAAAAGCTCTTGAGCGCAGCGAGAGCTAGGGATCTGGGGGCTACGCCCCTCAACCGCCGGAGGCAGAATATGGATCCTGGAACAGAAACTAACTTTTTTTTTAGAGTAATACAGCTGACAAACCGTCAGTACAGGAGTTTATGACATTGCTGGAAAAAGGTAGAGATGATGTTAAAATCGAAGCAATGAAACGGATTTTGACGACAATGTTGAACGGAGATCCATTGCCTCAGTTGTTAATGCAAATCATTCGATTCGTTATGCCTTCAAAAAATAAGGAATTGAAAAAGTTGTTGCATTTCTATTGGGAAGTGTGCCCGAAATTGGGTCCAGATGGTAAATTAAAACAGGAAATGATTCTTGTTTGTAATGCTATTCGAAATGATTTACAACATCCAAATGAATATATTAGGGGTGCTACTCTGAGGTTTCTTTGTAAACTTCGTGAACCAGATTTGCTTGAACCTTTAATTCCTAGTATTAGGGCCTGTTTGGATCATCGTCATGCATACGTAAGAAAGAATGCGGTATTCACAGTTTATTCTATTGCTAGTCATTCTGCTGAACATTTAATTCCCGATGCTGTTGATTTGATTAAATTATTTTTGGAAAATGAAACGGACGCTACTTGTAAGAGAAATGCGTTTATCGCCTTGAGTAATCTAAGTCGAGATGATGCGTTTGAATATTTGAAGCAGAATTATCAGTTGATCACAGGCCTCGATGAGTTATTGCAACTTGCATTCATTGAATTCATTCGAAGAGATGCTATTACTCACCCTGATTTAAAACCAAGTTATATTAAGATTATTGGTGAAGTATTAGAATCTTCTTCTAATACGGTTATATATGATGCTGCTAATGCCTTGACTTCATTGACGAGTAATCCTTCAGCTATAAAGTTAGCAGCTACTAAATTCATTGATTTGGCTGTTAAAGAATCGGACAATAACATTAAATTGATTGTTTTGGATATTGTTGATAAGTTGAGAATCAAAAATCCTGGGGTATTAAATGATATTACTATGGACATTTTATTAGTTTTATCATCACCTGATCTTGATGTTCGTCGTAAAGCCCTTTCTCTAGCTCTAAGCATGGTCACAAGCAAGAACGTAGATGATGTAGTAAGGTTGTTTAAAAAAGATTTGGCTCATACTGTCAATCAGGATTATGACAAGAATGCCGAATATCGACAGTTGCTTATCCAGGCCATTCATGCTTGTGCAATTAAGTTTGGTGAAGTTGCTGCCAGTGTTGTTGATTTGTTGTTGGATTTTATTGGAGATTTTAATTCTAGTTCGGCGGTGGATGTGATTACTTTTGTTAAAGAAGTAGTTGAATTGTTCCCTAATTTACGTTCATCTATTGTTAAACGTTTATTACAGACGTTGAAGGATGTTCGTAGTGGTAGTGTTTATAGGGGTGCTTTATGGATTCTCGGTGAATATTGTACCGAAGAGAGTGATATTCATGATGCATGGGTTCATATTCGGAAGAGTCTTGGTGAGATTCCTATTTTATCTACAGAGTTGAATCACTTGAATGGTACTAGTGAGGAAGCTGCTGCTGCGGCTACGGGCTTTTCAGATACTGTAGAGGTTGTTAATGGCAGTGGTGGTGGCAAGAAATCCACAGGTCCTCGAGTCCTCGCCGATGGAACTTATGCATCTGAAAGTGCTTTCACTGCAGTTACAGACAGCAAGAGCTTAGAAAAGGTCAAATCATCTCGACCTCCTCTACGAGCACTTATTCTTGATGGTAACTATTTCGTAGCGGCGGTTCTTGCCGTTACTCTTACAAAGTTGGTGCTACGGTTTAATAAGGTCTCAAATAGTGCCCCTCACAAAAATGCTCTTCGTGCTGAAGCCCTCCTCATCTTTACTTCTATTCTTCGTGTGGGTGAATCTGAAATTGTCAGTCAAAAGATCGATGAAGACTCTACAGATCGAATCTATTCTTGTATACAAGCTCTTCTAGAGGAAACCGAAACTATTGATTTAGCATTCCTGGAGGATTCTCATGCTGCGTTCCGAGAACTCATCGAAAAACAGAAGAAGAAACAAGATGAAAAGACTGCGAATGAAAGGGTAAAGAATGCCACACAGGTCGATAGTCCAGTTAAGTTCCGTCAATTTGCTAAACTTGAAAGTACCAACGCTGGTACTGCTGGCGATAATGAAGTGGATGAGCTTTCTGGAATCGTGGGATCCGATAGTAGTTCTGGTTCTTCCACTGAGAAGATTTCGTCACGATTAAACCGAATTGTTCAACTTACTGGATTCTCTGACCCTGTTTATGCTGAAGCTTACGTCATTGTTCACCAATTTGATATTGTCCTTGATGTATTGTTATTTAACCAAACCACCGAAACCTTACAGAATCTATCAGTGGAATTTGCTACTTTAGGAGATTTGAAAGTAGTAGAACGGCCTACCACCCAGAATATCGCTCCTCAGAGCTTTCATAGTATTCAAACTACTATCAAGGTTTCCTCAGCTGATGCAGGAGTTATCTTTGGTAATATTATCTATGAAGGTCATACTGCTAGTGTTAACAATATTGTTATTCTAAATGATGTCCATGTTGATATTATGGACTATATTAAACCGGGTCATTGTTCTGAGACTGAATTCCGAAGCATGTGGAGCGAATTCGAATGGGAGAATAAGGTTAATATATCTGTTACTTATCCTTCTTTACAAGGGTTCCTAGCATATCTTTTGAAAAATACCAACATGACATGTCTGACTGCAGGTGCATTGTCATCATCATCAGATGATACTGCTACTGATAATTACTTGGATGAATGTCAATTTTTGAGTGCTAATTTGCATGCTCAAAGTTCGTTTGGTGAGGATGCATTGGCCAATTTGAGTATTGAGAAGGACTCACACGGAAAGATCACAGGTCATGTTAGAATTCGATCAAAAGGTCAAGGTTTAGCCTTATCATTAGGAGATCGTGTAGCTGAACTTCAACGTAAGAAACAGGCTATTACTGTCTAGGAATATATGTAATTGTGTTGTTTATAGTGAATTGATATGTTAGTACTATCTTCCCCCATACATACTTTCTGCCTCCATCACCACCTTCTCCCCCGTTTTGCCTCCGGCAGCTGGGGCTCTGCCCCAGACCCCGTGGCTCGCTTCGCTCGAGGCTAAGTAATCGTCCCCAGGTTCTGCCTCCGGCCGCTACCAGACCCTGTTTACTCGTATTGCTCGAGATGTTCATCCCCCGTTTCATCTCCGGCGGCTGGGGCTCTGCCCAGAATCCTTGGCTCACATCGCTTGAGGTTGAGTAATTGTTGATTTGTCGTAATAAGAACTGCGCAGTTTCGGTGTAAAAACCTGCAACATGCCCTTTTTTCTGTTGTATATCTTCACAGCAAAACTAGACAATGTCAGACCTTGTAGGTTCCATTAGTCACTGAACAAGATGGTTGTTCTCAAGACAATTACAGGTGCTTCCGATGATGATGATATCCATAATATGGATGAGACATGGCTATTTTAGAAGATGCAGTTAATTCAGGGCTGTCTTCTACCTCTAGCAGAGACGTAAAAGCAGATAAAGCTCGAATATTAATAGTTATCTCTACTAATGCCTCTGGTTCTCGCAAAATGTTTTTATGGTTTTGGGGAAGTCCAAGACTCCAAAGTCTTTCAGAAATATTGACACGAGCAGCGTGTATTGAACATGGAGAGCAAATGGCAAAACCTGAAGTCCCTCTGACAAATGATCAGTGATCAACCTGATCCGGGAAAAGACAGCGACCCTGAGTCTCGCTGCCTCTGCCTGAAAATTCAGAAGCTCAACGTTCTTTGCAGGAACTTCTGCGATACCTTGAAGGCAATAAAGGAGTGCGTGAACAAGTTAAGCGTCTCAGAAAGATCCAGATTGTACTTGATTCACTAGCGCCACCAAAACCTCAGCCGAAAATAACAGAGTTGCATTATCAAACGTAGGGCCAGATGACATAAAACTCCGATATACAAAAAAATATACTAATACAACGTTCAGCCACTGCTGTAAATCCGAGTCTATATCGAATTCGAGCTAGTTGTTGAATATTATTGACATATCTAGTGTCGTTGACAGTTAACTTAACGTTATGACAATATATATTACCAGTTAACTTTCCAAGGTGCAGCGTTACAGGCAAAATAGGGGAGCCTAAGGATAGGAGGGCGGGGGAGTGTATATACAATTCATTTCTAGGTTATATAAAATATTTACATTCTAGCAGGATAGGCCTCTTCACCTTTAAAAAGAATGCCGTATGCACTTAACAGCGTTCTAGCATCCGGGTCAACTTGAGCTGTAGTATGAAGAGTGATGTCAAATCCAAAAGTAGTGGCCCATTGTTCAATATTACCCTCAATCTCAGGAAAATTCCGAACATCATCAGCACTAAGACCAATGGTTATATTACCAGTAGTATCACCTGCTCGATTGGATACACCGGTGAAAGTTCTAGATCGTGGAAGAACAATTTCTGTCAAAGTATATAAAAACTGATTCATAGGACGACCAACAAGATGCACTTTTGCACCCATGGTCATACCAGGACGCAATCTCCAAGTGGGGACATTAGAACGAGAATATACAGTTCGAGGTTTCATTCCAGTGATTTGTTGAAGTTGCAATTTGGCAGCAATAGCAATATCAGACACTTCTTTAGCCTCGGGAACAAAACAATTCAATGATATTCCTACTATTTCAGGAATATTAGTCCAATCTCGAACCTTGATATCCTTAGTAGCTCTTGATCGACCACGAGGTGGCCTTGGTGAACGATTAACATGATAAGGTGAAGAGCCATCCCATTCTCTCATTTTAATACCCTTTTTATCTTCAGCATTATACAAATAATTTATCAGTAACAAATCGGACTGTATTGTATTATAATGATGGTCGCGGATTCTATCGGGAGCTACTATTAGAGGTCGAAATCCAGCTGATAAGATGGATGATTTAGGAGTCAATAACTCTCTATATCTATCAGAGACTTGAGCTTTCTTGAATTTGATAGTATGATGAACTGGATGAACGATATTAACACCTGCTTTACCAGTGACGGTAGCAGATGTATGAAATGCTCTTCTAATAAACATTGGGCCTAAAGATAGAGTGATAGACAGAAGTAACAGTTTAAGAAAGTTCAAAATGATAAACCCGTACGGTAATTTCAATTTTTCAGGATGAATATTCGAATAAAAGAAATTTCAAGTGAAATATTCTTATAGTAGGATTTTGAGATCTGCAGCCAGTCAACTGTGCGATTAACGGTTAACGGTTAACAGTTAGTAGCGGCTAACCAGTTACTACTGTACACTGTAGTACTTCGTACGTTAGCTAGTCGACGTACGTACAACGATCGTCGGTCAGTGTGCGGCTCGCTAAGCTAGCGCGTTCTGCCAACTTCACCGTCCCAACATGAGGCACTTATATTGATGAAATTGTGCCATTCAAGTCTTAGACCTTAACAGTTATATCTTCTGAGATAGAGAGCAAGCGGGCGAGTCTTTGTCTTATTTAGTGAGCATTACATTTTTTGCTTGAACGTGACGATGCGTTTTACCCCTCATCGTTCAACAAATTCCTATGATTCAGATGTAGATTCATTATGGTCCGAAGATTCAGAAGAAGCAGAATATCCTGTCAACCCTCCAAAAAATGAAGTTGATGAATTAGAAGGATATGGGTTTGTTATTGATGAAGAAGAAAGTGAGATGGAAACCCCTCCAGAAGAAGATTTGTTTGATGATACCTTCCGGTTATATAGCGAACAACGAACGAGTTTACTAGAGGATCTACGGGAAAATAATATTGCACCTAATAGTAGTCCTATTGGAAGAACTGTTGATAATATTCATTTAGTTAGTCCAACTACAAACAAATCTATTATAGACCATTCTACAGTTTCATCGGATTTACGTCAATTAAATGGATTGGTACGAAAATGGAGTTTATCAACTATAGAAAAATATAAATCCGGTGCCTTACGTGATGAGCAAAATATAGAGTCCAAGTTATCGAAATTAAATCTTGAACGGAATGCTGAGGTTGAAGCGTTAGAAAGTGAAGTAGATAGGGTTGTTGCTAGACGTAGAAATAGAGTATCACAACTGTTTACAGAAAAGAAGAGGATCGAAGAAGAACTGGCTGAACTTAAACAAAGACAAGAGGAGGAAAAGAGACGGAAAGAAGAAGAGGAAAGAATTAGAATACAGAAACAATTAGAAGAGGAACGAAGGAAGGAAGAAGAAGAACGAAGGAAGGAAGAAGAACGAAGAAGATTAAAAGAAGAAGAGGAAAGAAAATATCTAGCGGCAGCAAAAGAAGCCTCACTGAAACAATTGAAATTGGAAGAGGAGGAGGAGGAGAAAAAACGGAGAGAAGCTGCTGCTGTTGAAATCGCAGAACGGGAATCTCGTAAGAAAAGGTTGTTTACTGACTGGAAAGAGGTGGAATCAGAATTCATCAACCATAAAGAGAAGATCATTCATATTAAAAAGTCTATACTAGCGCCTGTCAGTAATAATCCTGTACTTAGGAAATATTGCTTCCAGGCAAAAAGGCAGATTAAAATCAGACTGGGACAATTGACTCACAGTATTAATCAGTTACTGAAGATACTTAAGGAACTCGATACTGTCTTCAATGAAGCTAAATCTTTCAATGAACTAACATATTTATGGTTATTGAACTTTTTCTCTAAAGGTGTTGTAGCTCAGGCTGAGACAGAATCTACTGTAGCAGTACAATCGGCTATCCCTCTTGGAACACTGGCTATGTTTTGTATGGCACGTCATCCTCCTCTTAAAGATCTATTAATAGCTCGGTTTGTCAAGAAATGTCCACAGGTGATTGGATATTCCTGTTCTATTGATACTGAGGAGGGCAGATTGAGAATGGGATATAAGAGGAGAAATGATAAATGGGAAGATCCTGATGTTTATTCTGAGCGAATTGCTGGTATGTGTTCAGTATGGACTGTCATCACACTGTCGCGAGCATTAAATAATTCTGGATTAGAGCATCCGTACCCGTTTTCAAATAGCTGGAAATTTCTTGCTCGTCAACTCAACAAAAGGCCCGAGTTACTTCAAAATGCTGATTATAGTGCTGTTGCCGCTTGGTGGGACATTGCTGCCAGTCCTTTCATGAAGGCATATGGTAAACAAGCACGAAAACTCCTACAAACTGCATGTAAGGATTGGACTGATCTTACTTTGGACAAACGATATCCGGCGGCGCTTCGTCTAAGACTGTTAGGAGAAGAGTGGGCAAAAACTGGGAAGCTATCGATAGAAGTACAGCCTATGACACAATAGGTGGGCGCCCAGACCCTAGCTCTACCCGCCGGAGGCACGTGTAGAAAAACAATATTGCATATTAAATACTAGAAAATAATGAAATGGTATTAAACCGATACTAAAAAGTGTAATGAATTCCGTTGTATCTCGAGATATTACATGAAGCGAACGGGGGTTGTATCCGCTGGAGGCAAAACGGGGACCAGAGTAGCAAGACGTCAAAATATTATTGCCGTATTCTAGATAACACTCTCTGGAAAAATTTCACACTTAAATAAATAACCACTGAAGTACGTAATATGATACCGCCAAGAATAGCCAGACGAGGGTAAACGAAATAATCATCAAGCATTTTATTGACTAAATCCATTGAACCCGGAATACATCCTGAAGTTTTGAGAATACGATCAATAGAACGTCTTTTGGATCTAACATACCAGAAACTAATTATCCATAATAAAAATTGCATATCCCAATTCTGAAGACTAGGTAATTTAATATCTTTAGCTTTTAAAGGTTGTCTATGAGGAGTAGAGGTTACGACGGCGATAAAGTCAGTCATCACTGAAAGTGTAACCCCCCAAAGTTTATAAGGAGGATCAGCCAGATCAGTATTTGGCTCCGAATGTAATAATTCATCTTTATCAGTAAATAGATCAATAGCAGCAAATTTCATTTTACCAACATTAGAATTAATCCAAGCATGAGTAAGATGAGGTAAAAATTTATACTGATCCAAATTGAGTCTTGCACTAACATTAACTAATTCATAAGATTTTCTATTAGGATCAATTAATTGAGAAAATGGATGCCAGAATGCGGTTGCTACTTCAGTCGGTTGAATTTCGACACGAGAATGTGGCTCAGTTAGGATAAATACAAATGGACAAAGAGTCATAATTGGCTTAGCACCCCAATTAACACGAAGTAATCTTTGATCCAATGGACCTACGTATATACCTTTAGTTAGATCTAAGCCTACTTCTTCATATGATTCTCGAATGGCTGCTTCAAGATCTGATTCCCCTTCTTCACATCGACCACCAGGAAGTGCAATATGAGAAGACCATCTATCTCGTTCACTTGAAGCTCTTTTTATGAAAAGAATTTCTGGGTCGATAATTGTTGATATATCAGATAAGCTCGTTAAATACGATTCGAGATTATTATTAGTGTTAGAATCAAGATTCAACTCAGGGAATCTGAGTATAATAGCTACTGAACTTCTTCGAGGAGCCCTCGGATCATGAATATTGAATTCTTTAAAAGAATGGATTTCACGAAGAGCATTTACAATTGCAATTGAATTATCAGAGGATATAGAAGCCATAATGAAGACTATGAAATATGACAAAACCACGTAAAAGAGCCAATGAGAAAGGATAAAGTCAAATTAAAGAATAATAATGAAGTCAAATCAAAAGAATAATAATGATAATTAGGACAAATATTAATAATACGACGGAAGATGGCGTACCAGCAAATATTGGGCTAGCTTTATTGACTTAGCAACGGACTCAGCTTCATTGACTGCAACTGACTTAGCAACGGACTCAACTTTATTGACTGCAAGTCTGCAACTGACTCAGCTTCACGTAAATAGACTGTTAAGGTTATCTCTATATGCATGGGCCCTGAACTTACGTTTATAAGCATTTATTTCCTTGTTGTCGCTATTTACAGTCCTATACCAGCATAACTTGAATCTATAAAATTACAAATACGGCCCAACAGTCCGGCTGATGTTAGCTCACAGTAGCTGTGCTTAGCCGTGGCTAGGATTCCTAGGTACCAATTTATTATTATTATTATTATTATTATTATTATTATTATTATTATTATTATTATTATTATTATTATTATTATTATTATTATTATAAAATTACAAACCAGTGCCATGAAGCAAATGCTAGGGTCACCAAAGGTTCAGGAGTAGCTTGCAGGAACCATGTAGAATAGAGATCATCATGTAGAATTATGTATTACGACCCAACATTAGCTCGCAGTAGCTCTGCTTAGTCGTGGCTAGGATTCCTAGGTACCAATTTATTATTATTATTATTATAAAATTACAAAAATGACCAATTTTAGGATATTTTAGTAAGTTTGTTTTTCAAATAACTCTTATTTTTAACTACTTTACTGAATATTTAAATTTAGAATGTATCTAATGATTTTAAAACCCCTGATATTCGCTTAGGGTTCGGTTTAAATGCTTCTATTAGTAACTTTCACCTGTTACAGTAAGTAGTAACGTTTGTCGGCTGTAGAACAAGACTGATTGTAACTAATGGTTAACGACACATGGGAAAAACGTACTAAGGATGCTACAATTAATGTTACAACGACTAATTTATGATAAGCAGAAGAACAGTGATACGATACCCGGCGGTCGAGCTCGGTTCTCCATCTTCCCTCAATGATGGAGGTCCAGGCGCTTTGATCTCAGTGCCCTCGAGATGCCCCAAGACCTACCTCTCATTCTCGTTACACTGTTCTTCAGTCTGCCTCAGGCGTATACGAACTCCACGGGGTACTTGTTAAACTAATTAGGTTATGGCGAAGATAACGAAGAGACAACAAAGGACTCTAAGAGAATCCAGAGACAACTAAGTTAGATTTAGGGATCACGGTTGAATATTTTAATAAGCAATTTAATAATAAGCAAGACATTTAGTATTAATTAATGCTCGATCATCTCAAGCAAAGCACAAGACATAAAAAATTAAGATACCAGGGACGTGAGAATACGTCCAGAGAAAAGAAAAAGAACAAAAAAAAAAAAAAGTAAGAAGGGGGGAGAATCGTCTCCTTAAATACCTTTTTCCAGAACCAACACAACATTAATGTAATTCCGCGGAAGGTATAATGCCGCATCCGCCGCTCGCGACCTCCGCACTGGCTTATCTATTTAAACTTATTGTGCCTGTCTCTCCTCTCTATTTCTATCGGAATGAAAGATATGAATCCAATCTTATCAGGGGAAGACAAATAAGCAATCGTAATATTAGCTACTATAAATGACAATTACTATGTCTAGAGAAAATAGACCATCTATAGTAGGTCCAGATACTCCTGAACCTCCTTATCCTTTAAGAATTGATACATCAGTCATTGCTGGATATGGTCGAGGATCATCTGATTTAGGAATTCCTACTGCCAATATTCCTCAAGATGCATTTGATGCTTTGAATATAGGACAAACTGGCATTTATTATGGATGGGCGTCTGTTCATGTAGCTGAAGATGAGGATGATGTTGTTAGTGATGTTGACATTGATAATGACCTTGATCACCCTCATCATCATCGTCGTAAATCATCAATAGTAGCAGCGGAATCTGGCGATCCAGACCATAGTATTAGACAAGTGGAATTCAATTACGGAGAAACTTTATGTAGAGAAGATTCAGATGTGGTGTTCCCCATGGTCATGAGCGTTGGATGGAATCCATTCTATGGAAATACTAAACGAAGTGCAGAAATTCATATCATTCATAAATTCAAAGATTCGTTTTATGGAGCAGCAATTAAAGTTGTGATTCTTGGATATATTCGACCTGAACTCAATTATGTATCAAAAGAGGCATTAATAGCTGATATCAATACTGATATACAAGTGGCATTGAAATCGTTAGAGAGACCAGATTATTTCAGTTATAAAAAAGACAAATTTTTTTATAAGAGTGTAAAGAATAGATATGAATAGATGGCACCAGCCAGGGCACTTCGCTGCCTCTGGCGGCTGGGGGCCGCCATAGCTCGAGCGAACCGGAGACAGATTAGGCACATCATTTCGTTAAACATCGTTAACTTATATATTCATTCTAATTTATTATAGAGTAACAGTTAAAAACCTACATAACCTTTAGTTTCCTCTCTTCACTATCAGTCTTTGTACTATGTCCTGCTACTTTCTTGTAAACAATATGAATCATCTTGGAAAACCAGTAAACATTCAATGAATCAAGTGTTACATTAGACGTTAACATCATTAATGGTACCCATACTGGTACAATAAGCTCGGATCTAGTTTGATAAATTGCATATCCAAACCAAAATGCATGATAAAATCCCCACGCAATTCGGGCAAAGAAAAAAGTCACAATCAAAAACACACCATTAACCAATTGAAACCATTCTGGAATAGTTCCACTTGGTAAATGAGTTCCAAACCAATGAATATTTAAAAATGGGGTTGATAATTCAAACATTAAAAATATAGGTGAATAATAATGACCATAGGGACGAAACGCTTGAGAAAATACAAAAAATGCAGAAAGACCATGAGCCAAAAACCCTGGTCCAAACAATTTCACATATCTAAGACAAATATAAGTATCCCAAGCAAAATAACCAGTGGCCATAGCAGTTATAAATCCAGAATATGGGGTAGAACCATTGAATTTATCAATACTTAAAACTGGATCATAAAATAATGGGAATGATATAATAAGAATCAGAATACTTTGAATTTGGGAAACCACATGAATATCAAAATTGATCTTAGTTCTTTTTGATAAAGTTGTATAACCTACTGATACCTTTGGGGAAATTATTTGTGAGATTCGATAGATGGTTTCATAAAAAAAGAAAGCTGCTACTGCTTCATCAATATGAGCAGGAAGAATCTTAAAGCCTGCCCAATCAGCTGCATCAATTACGAATTTCTGAGATCCAATAATTCTTGGTAGATAAGGAGCCAAAGGGTCTTCATAAGCTATACAACGCGACATGTTTATCGCGGGGTTGTACAAAAGTCAACAAATGATTAATCAATGCAATTCAAAATTGTTTTTTCTGTCGGTTATTTCAAGTTTCGATTCTATACAAAACTAAAGAGATTCAACCACTGAAGGAACACACTCACTTAGTCTAAAGATGATTATGAAATTTCGATTTTACGGCAAAAAAGCGTGTTGGTGAAGTTCCCACCCAACAAACGAATTATGCCTTAGAGATCCGCTAAAAATGCCCGATTTTGAAAATCGTATTTGAATAAGTGACTGATTTTGACACGACTTTTCAGGGGCCCCTGACCTTCCTCGTGGGCCTCCGTCGGCTGGGGCTCTGCCCCTGTCCCTTTGATCGATTCGCTTGCTTGAATGTCTTCGTTCGGTTATTCCACAACCAGCCAACCACCCCAGCACAGTCAATTAATTGTATTCGGATATCCGCCTGTAAGCTGGGATTAAGTCAATATAGCGAAGTATACTGAACAAGAATCAATTAGATATTCTGAAGACTCTAAGACTGCTGCTATCAGGGGATATACCCCTGATCTACAAAAAAATTCAATTTAAGTTTATATAAAGAAGACAAAGAAGTTAGTTAACAATGAGACATTCGGATGGATTTAGTTTGGGGATTTACATTAGCTAGCTATATATATATATAGCTAGCATGGCTCGGGCGGCTGGGCCGGTGGCCGGTCGGACTGATCACATGTTTTTACCCCTCCTATATATATATAGCTTTTTTAATATCCCAAAGAATAAAAATAAACGATTGATTCTTTTCAGTTAATATAAAAAGATCAACCAATTGGCAGTCAGGAAATGGTCCGATTTTTTTCATTCAATTCATTTACTATAAAATGAATGGTTTCGGCATGTTCAATGTTCATAATTTCATTTTCATTAACAAGTTAATTTAACTATTATATGTTATATGTGCATTATACGAGTTCTTTCGTACCTTTAGCTGAGTAAGGGACATAATAAAAAGAGACAAGGGAACAGGAGTACGAGGAGAAGCTATAATTACCTCTAATTGCTCAACTTTAAGTGAATTGTGGTGTTACAGCAGTAATTGTGCCATAGTTAGAGTAGTGATACCGCAGTAAATATGCGCCTTACCCTGTCCCTATCAAGGTACGGGGTAAAATTAGTCCCGGGCAGTTATTTTTCACGTGCAATTTCTACGAGACGTTCAAACCTGAAGTTATTTTCGAGGACGAGGAATCTTTCAGTTTCGGTTTTTTTTTGTTCTGGGTCATTTTCTGGGTCATTTTCTGGGTCTTCTTGTTCGTATTCAAATTCTTTTTCAAATTCATACCATCATTATCGCAACATGTCAACTGCTTCTACTGCTAAAACTTTTGACCTTTTGGCCCTTGGTAATCCATTACTTGACCTTCAAGCTAATGTAGATCTATCATATTTGGCCAAATATGATCTTAAAGCTAATGATGCTATCTTAATTGAAGATAAGCATAAACCAATTTTTGATGAAGTGATGGCTTTACCTAATGTCAATATCCTAGCTGGTGGAGCTGCTCAAAATGCTGCTAGAGGTGCTCAATATCTACTTCCTGAAGGTTCAGTTATTTATTTTGGATCAGTTGGTCAAGATAAATTCTCTGAACAATTGACTAAAGCTAATAATGAAGCAGGAGTTTTCTCGAATTATTTGATTCAAAAAGATATTCCTACCGGTAAATGTGCTGCTTTAATTACTGGCAATGATAGATCTCTTGTTACTGATTTATCTGCTGCTAATCATTATAAATTAGAACATCTAAAAGCCCCTGAAAATTGGAAATATGTTGAAGGGGCTAAAGTTTTTTATGTTGGAGGTTTCCATTTAACTGTATGCCCTCCTGCTATTAATGCTCTTGGTGAACATGCTGCTGAAACAAATAAAATTTTCACTATGAATTTATCTGCACCATTTTTACCTCAATTTTATAAGGAACCTCTTGACGCAAGTTCTTTATATTGGGATTATTTGATTGGTAATGAAAGTGAAGCTTTAGCTTATGCTGAATCTCATGGTATTGAAACCAAGGATATTACCGAGATTGCTAAAAAAATCGCTCTTTTACCAAAGAAAAATATTTTAAGACCTCGTGTAGTTGTTATTACTCAAGGTCTTGACGATACTATTGTTGTTATTGGTGATACTGTTAAAGGTACCACTACTGTAGAAACGTATCCTGTTCATCCTATTTCTAGTAGTGAGATTGTTGATTCTAATGGAGCTGGTGATGCTTTTGCTGGTGGCTTTTTAGCAGGAATTGTTCAAGGAAAGTCTTTAGAAAAATCTATTGATCAGGGTCAATGGTTAGCTGCTGAATCTCTTCGAGAAATTGGTCCTTCTTTCCCGTTTCCTAAGAAGAGTTATCCTAACTAATCCACCTTCCAAATTCTTAATCATTAACGAAGATTCAACTCTATAGAAGCATTATCATATGTAATTTTTGTGTTTTATGTTTATATTATTATGACTAGATATATAATTATTGATCTATCTTATAATCAGTTTGAATTTTAAACCGAGCAACGGGATGGTTTATAATTTTATAAAACTTCTATTCTAAGAATAACACCTAATAAAAGAAATTACGGATTATATAAGGTGCTACACAAACTTTTGGACAACTTTTTTTACTTGATTTGGTAGTCCTCTTGTTCACGTTCAAATAGATCTAATAGCTCACATAGATCATCTTGGTTGTTTTCGCCTACTGGGTCTCCTCGAGGCATTGCTGTAGACAAAGTTGAAATTGAAGATTCAAGGTTACTCCTACTATCACAGGAACTAAGGTTTCCTTCTACAACATCAGCAACATTGTCCCAGCAGAGAGTTTTTCTCTGTTGTATATCTAGATCATCATCCTCGGAGTCCAAATGGTGGGGTAGTCGTGTTGGTTTCTCGGGTTTGGGGTAGGAAAATCGAGAAAAGACTCTCTTGACTTTAATCATTGCTGTGGGAATTAGTGGTGAGACACATGGAAGAACTGGCAGACCCGGAACCGACTGGGTAGTCTGAGAAGATAAAGCTGGCCGAGCTAGTCGTGGACGGGTATTTTCGTTTTCGTTGCCACCTTTATAGTTTGAACTAGAGCTTGGTCGATGTACTACCACACTCTTAAATGGCTCATCATCATCTGCTGGCCGAGCTGATCGCGGACCGGTATTTTCGTTTTCATTGTTACTACCCTTATAGCTTGAACAACCGGATGGTCGAGGTACTACCACACTCTTAAATGGCTCATCATCATATGCTGGCAGAGCTGATCGTGAACCGGTATCTCTGTTTTCATTGTTGTAATCCCTAGAGTTTCCATATCTTCGGCTGTCGACATCCTTAGAGCTACCTCCTAGATCATTTTCGCATCCGGTTCGAACCCCATTGAGATTTTCAGCAGGATTTCCACGGACATTTTCGTTAAGAGTTTTACCGCTGAGATTATTATTGGTGAAAACCTCTCCAGTATTTCCCTCTGATTTATTACTCTTATTTCGCTTGATGCGATTAATCCATTGAACAGAAGATACTAGAATTCTATACATTCCAGAATTGAATTTTGGATTCAGCAGATGTAGAGCCTAAATTAGTTAGAATAATAGAACAATAAACGAATTTAAACTACTACTACTCCTCCGTTGTTGTCTGAATCGCAGACAAATGTATCAGATCTCTTTTGGCTCTGCCCTCTCTCGGATCTCTGTTGATATTCAAACCAAATTGGAAGAAGATTCGGATATGTTACAAATTTATATCTATGACCAGTCTTGAGGATTATGTCTGGGCAACCTGCAAGTCGGCCGTCAGTGGAATCACTACCACCAAAGGGCAACAACATATACATTTACCTGTTTATATAAATGTTTTAAGTTATGAGATGAAGAAGTTTTCAATAAACTGAAGAGAACGAACAATAGGAAGAAGAAATAGTATTTCCCCTACTACCGTGAGTTTTCTATTGTAACAGTGCTATCATCAAGAGACAATCAAAAATCGAAGTCAAATACAGAGTTCATCCGGCAGATCAGCAAAACTATACTACATCTGTACATTTAAATTTCAGGGGCATACGGCTGAAATCCGGGGTAAGACATATACGTCAAAGGTTAACCTTAACTCTAAGCAGATTTACAGCGACCGAGAATAATCTTGGTTGATCTAAGCTGGTGCAGAATGTCGCGCCTATGGCATTCTCTCGAATATTAGGCTGCCTACCCAGTTCACGATTCATGAACTTCAAAATAACACGCTCCGTCTCTAACAGATTTGAAATGATCGACAGTGATCTTGGTTGGTATTAATTACTACGTAGACCGCTTAGCCCGTCGACCCAGTTCAGGATTCACCAAATTGACATATTTTTCTTTTCCCCTATCAGAGTAAGGGGTGGCTGATCGCAGGAGATGTAGGGGATCAAGCTCGGTCTCAATTGATCCAGAAATGAATTATGACGTCCAGCAAAGCAAGAGAACAATAACACCCCATACGCATGATGGGCAGACAATGGACAGCTGGGCCCTTGTTGAGCCCCGTGATGTTCGCAAAAGTCGACATTAGTCAGATACATTATCCGATTCATAACCAGAAAGTAGTGGATTGAGGCGAGTCTTAGATTTAGATTCAGGTTGCTCAAGTATGTCTCCTGATTCTTTAGTTTCCACCAAATTTTCTTTCTTCTTCTCAGTCATAGTCGATTCATCTGCTTTCTTCTCAGTTGATCCTTTATTAGAATCTATTACCAGATTTTTCTTCTTCAAAACAACTCCTACTGCCCCATGAGCCTTCCTTTTGGGTTTCTTTCCTATCTTTGCCGGAATCACACTAGGATGTGAAAATTTTGAAGTAATATCATTTCCTTTGGTTTTATCTGAAGTTTCTATTTTTCTGAAATGTTAGCAAAAGAAACATTCATAATTCTGGCCCCGTTTACCATATACCAACCTTCTGAATTCAGCTAATTGCCCAGTTACTTCTAGCTGTAGTTCCAGCTCTTTTCGATGTTCCTTCAGTATCAAATCGTCCAAATATTCTGCCTCATCATCATTTAGTCGATGGGCTGTGACTGTTCTTTCCAGATATGACTTCAAATACGCTTCTTCCTTTCTGGCTGGACGTTAGACCTCGTTTGAATCTTGGCGGCTAAGATCTCGTTTCGCGAGAATTATCTCCTCTCCAACGTCCCCGGTTGATATTTTAAGCTCTCGTTCGTTATGAGACCTCGGGTCTGAAACAAGCTAGGGACAAACAGGCGTGATAAGTTCAGAGGGAATACCGGGTCAAGACAGTGAGAGACCATATGTTTTCCAGGAACTCCTCGATCGAGTTTTTGATTTGTAAACCGTCGGCTTAAACACTCAGATGACATACCTTCATTTTCTTGTAAAGCATCATATAAACTTTTAGAAGGTTGAGATGAGTCTGGAGTATGACTCTGGTCCCGCTCCCTACTCATTATAGATTCAATATCAGTACGATAATAAATTGACGAAAGAAGGTTCTGTTGTAACAAATTCATGAAATTAATGTTGTACATTACAGTATGGTTATTAAATAACATAAATATTTTGATCATATAATAACAGAAACTTTTTGGTTCTACTCTGACTAGCCCGAAGCTCTGATCCAGAAAAGGACAGCTAAAAACCCCAGCTAAGCGAGAGAACGGGGTCTGGTTGCGCACCAGTAGACCAGCTCTGATCCACAGAAACCGAGGGCAACATAGGACCTGAACGAAGAGAAAAACGGGGTCTGGGGCAGCAGCACACCAGCTGCCAATGGAGAGAGATCAACCTAGGGAAGCGAGATGACAGGGGTCTTGGGTGTGCCGTTGGCAAAGAGGTTAACTAAGTAAAGCAAAATGACGGGGCCCGGTCTAGGTCTGGGGCTGTGCCGGAGGCAAACAGGCCAACTAAGAAAAGCGACTAAGAAAAGCGACAAAACAGGGCACGAGAAAAGAAAAGTGTATAACCGCCAGAGGCGGATATGGATTCAGGGAGATTCAGGGAGATAGCAAGAGACAGAGGTTATAATCCTGCATTTTCTTGCACGAATTTTTTTAGATTTCCAATTTCACATTACATACAAAACTGTACAGCAATAGTAGTAGATTTGTGGGGGGCTTTTATCATATTTTTCAGATATATGACATTTTTCAATTTTTTTGATGTTCCGTTTTGATGTTCCGTTTTTTTCTTTCATGCTGACGTACAATATACAATATACAAATTAGAAAGAAAAAGAAAAAATATCAAAAACTCTATTTCTTCTTAACAACACCAACAGTCTTGCCTCTTCTACCAGTGGTCTTAGTATGTTGACCACGGACACGGAGACCCCAATAATGACGAAGACCTCTGTGGGCACGCATTCTCTTAAGACGTTCTAAATCCTCACGGAGTTTGTTATCAAGTTGATTGACAAGCAGGTGTGAATCTTTACCATCAACAACATCTCTTTGTCTATTAAGGAACCAAGTAGGAACCTTATACTGGGTAGGACTTTGAATGATAGTAACAATTCTTTCAAGTTCTTCAACAGTCAATTCACCAGCACGTTTGCTGAGATCAACATCAGCCTTCTTGCAAATAAGATTGGCATAACGACGACCAACACCACGGATAGTGGTCAAGGCGTACATGATCTTGATCTTACCATCGACGTTAGTCGAAAGAAGACTATGAAAATGTTAGTAAATAGAAAATAGATGAGCTTTGTTGGTGCTATGTCAAAGCCCAGACACCTAGTTCCAGCGAATCTGGCAAACATATCAACAATACCATCACATCATAGTTAAAATATTCGTTGTTTGAATAATGGACTTGGAAGAAAATCATTTGTTGAAATTATAGCTTGAATACAAAATCATCAGTTGATATCTCGTGAACTCGAACACAGTCATTAGCTGAAATAAATCATAGTTTTCAGAATCCAACATTGCTGTGAATGCTTCCCCTCTGTAATAAGTCCTTGTCATAAAAGTCTTCATAACACTCTCATCCCAATATGCTTCCATTCAATAAAACGATTATTCTCTAGTATGATGGTGATGATGATGATATTGTCTACACCAAATCAAATCTCAACCAAATTAATATCCCTCTCCTCTCTCTAATTAACATACCGAAGAATGTGTTGGAAATTTCCCTTCTCAGTGACGACGAGCGACATTTTGACGTTTGTTGATATAAAATGTGGTTATCGATGGTCAAGTTGTAGTCAATATCTCTCTTCACTTGTTAAGAACTGACTTACACTATGTATGAGGATGTTGGAGTGTGAGTCTGTTTTTTTGGTGATAGACTTTTCAAGTGACTGCATTTTTACCATTATAGGTAATAATATCAACCCTTAACTGAAAAAACCAAATTCCCGTTATAGTACTGTACAGTATGTTATGTCTTAATTGAGAACGAAAACCTCCTGAGTTACTTCCTCCCAATAACATGTGGCCTAAGCTGGTTGCGTGCACTGTTAAAAGCCTAGTTAGCTAGCTAGCTAGCTAGTTCGCAGCCTCTGCGCGGCTTCTGCCGTTTAGCCTATGCCTTCTTAGCTGGTCGGTCTGTATACTCCGGTTCAAGTGATCTGTCTGGTCGACCAACTAGCTACTATAGTAGTTAACCTCGTCAGAATCGTTTTTAACTGAAATGTATAATGTTCTCTCTAAATTTTCCCTTTATTTTCATCCTCTCCTAGCTAGATCCGTTCTTTTGCTCTCGCGGTTCACATTTTCAGTAACCCTGATAAATCCAAACCTAAATAGCACGTGATTCATATTGAATTCATATGCATGCAAGCTAGCTCTAGAAATGTTGATCTTATCTATCGCCGGCCAAAAAAATATATCAAGTTCTCTCAGAAACAGAATCCTTGATATAGCAAAAAAGGAAGATATTCTGATATTAAAGTGATATACAATGAAGGCAAGTTCAGTGGAGTATGGATATCTCCTGGGAGTTATGGTTACAGCGTATTGGAATAATATTGAGTGAAGTTGGCTACTACTGATGTTGATCAAATCCCAAGCGAAACCATCAGACCGAAAGTACCAACTATACTACGAGGATCAGTCTAGCTGGGTCGTGATATGTATTCTGCAGCCTCTAGAGCTTAGCTCCTGATTTCGCCGTGAATGATACCGATATGTTATAAAGCAAGTTTCTAACATATCCAGATTGAAAAAGAAAGAGACAAGATGCTTACGAATCTCGAGGTTCTACAACACCTCAATGAGATATCAGCTCGTAAAAGAACTGCTGGATCGGAAAATTTAGAGACAATAATTGTTGAATTACAAGCTTATCTTCAGGATAGACCTGCCGGAAACCCAAAAAATCCACAAACAATTCAAGGCATGGCCGAATTTATTAAAGAGATTCACGATAATGGAATTGAGCTAGAAAAGGCTGAGAAATTACAGATAATCAATAGTGCTCCAAATACTTTACCAGTTTTATTTACGTTGGTTGAGGAATGTGAAGAACGATTTTCAGAAGACCAGACGAACTTTATCTTGGAAACGTCCATTGAAAAATTGGGTTCAGAGCCTCTTCCAGTAGGAGCAGAAGAATAGGCCAAGACGTTGTTGGCAGATCAGCGTTACGGTTTGCATGTTCTTAACCTCGAGTGCGGCCGCCCGTATTTATATCGTTAGAACACTTTTAATTAGTTATAAATGTAAAGTTCTAATTTTTTTATTTATATGATTTTTTTTTTACAATTTTACTCTTGAGCAGTAGCGACATCCTCATTTGGACCTTGAAGTCGCTGTCCCTTATCTCCCTGTTTACGAACTCCGCTAACAATATCATCTACTCTCAACAATAAACATGCACTCTCAATAGCAGTTTTAATCGATTGTAACTTGATGGCTTCTGGCTCCCAAATACCATATTCATTCATATCAACAACTTTACCAGTATCACCATTAATACCGAAAGTATGAAGACCTTCTGCATGTTTGGCTCGTAAAGAAGTTAAAACCCGAATAGGGTTAGCACCACAATTCTGAATTAAAGTACGAGGAATAACTTCAAGTGCATCAGCAACTGCTTTATATGGCCATTGAGAAACACCCTCTACAGCTTTAGCTTTTTCTGCTAATCTTACACTAAGAGCCATTTCAGTAGCTCCGCCTCCAGGCGATAACCGAGGTTCAAAGCAAACATTACGAGCAACAGACATAGCATCTTGTAAGTTACGATCAATTTCTTGTAAAATATCTTTAGAAGGACCTCTTAAAAGAATTGTACAAGCCCCAGGGTCTTTACATTCAGTTAAAAAGGTGAAATACTCATCACCAATCAATTCAATATTAAACAACCCACATTTTGTACCAATATCAGATTCACGAATATCTTCGACTCTATTAACAATAGTAGCACCTGTAGCACGAGAAATACGGTTGTTATCACCCTTACGAACTCTT
This sequence comes from Sugiyamaella castrensis, assembly GCA_030583505.1. Lineage (NCBI taxonomy): Eukaryota > Fungi > Ascomycota > Dipodascomycetes > Dipodascales > Trichomonascaceae > Sugiyamaella > Sugiyamaella castrensis. The sequence continues at coordinate 22,068 of JAJMIF010000181.1, forward strand.
CGAAGTGCAGAAATATTAGCACGAAGTAAATAATGTTGAGCCAAATCCGAAACTCCCTTTTCAGTAATAACCAAATCTGGTTTGAAAGATATAATTGTTTCACAGAGTTGCTTGATTTGTTCTTCTTCAATTTGTAAAATTCTATTCCATTCTTCTTCTTTAGTAATTTCAATATTTGTTTGAGATTCACCTTTTTTATATTCAAGTGGACAATCAAGTAATAGAACTCTAGGATTTTCTATTCTACGACGCATTTTCGGATGTGTAATATCCTTATTAAGCATAACTCCATCTAATACTCTAGAATCTTCAATTTCTCCGCCGGGGATTTTTTCGATTCTTGCATATCTTTTAATATCTATTTCTTTACGGCCATTAGCATCGGTTCTCATAACTGTTTTAACAGCTTGAAGAGCTAAACCACACATTAAGGTACTCCATCTGGCAACAAATTTGGTCCCAATTGAAGCACTTATTAGTTTAATCATAGCTTCGTCATTTTCAGTATCAATTGGTCTTGAGATTTCATGAATAACATCCAAAGCGTCTTTCAAAGCATTTTTGAGTGCAGAAATGATTATCACTGGATGAATATTTCGTTCCAATGGAGCATAAGTCTGGGCTAAAATCTCGCCTGCTAATATAATTACTGTAGTAGTTCCATCGCCAACTTCTTCATCTTGAGCACGACTGAGTTCAATCATACTTTTAGCAGCTGGATGAGTGACTTCTATTTCTCTTAAAATGGCATGACCATCATTAGTCAAAACGATTCCTCCCATTGGATCCAATAACATCTTGAGCATTGCTTTTGGGCCAAGGCATGTCCGTACAATATCAGCAACACTAACTGTTAGTTCATTCAATAGCTCACCCTCGCTCTATGACACAATCAAAGAAAATCCTCCCTGAGAGTAGAAAAAGAGAAACTCCTCGGCTTCTCTTTTTGCCTCCGGTGGATGATGAGTAGCCCCCAAACCCCTAGCTCGAGACTGCTCTCATCTTCCTGTGAAATTCTCGAGTGAATGTAGATCCGGACACAATCCTGTGGTCCACATCCCACCCCCCATAACCCTTCGTGAATGACTTACGCTTTAGCAGCTGTGATATTTGAAATTTGTGCTTTACGACCAGTTTGGCGTTCTCCACCAGCATCTATTTTTGTTAGTTAAACAAGTCTAAATCTCAACCAAATCCAGATCCGCTATACAACTTACTCATAATAACAACCGGAGCTTGCATTTTGATAAAATTTCACTCTAATCAACTAAATTAATAACTCAACTGAACTTGGTTGGTCGTCAGTTGATTGTTGATTCATTCAAATAAATAAATCATCATCAGCTTCTTAACGATTCTTTCGACAATGAAAGATTGAAAACGCGTCAAAACCCTAGCCGTGATCCTAGCCCTGGTTGAGTGAATAACTAGTCGATATTGAAAAAGACACAGAAGATAACAAAATATATAGATCTTTCCTGATCAGCCTGTATCCGTAACTAGAGATTAGACTACCTTATTAGACAACGGAAGTAATTAACGTCAAGAAAATTAATAAATTAAATTAGTACTAGTTAATGAAAGAAGAGAAGAATCTACGGACCTTTTGGCAGTTGTTTGTATAACTGGCTGATATTGAGTTGGACAGCCAGTGTGGTCGTACAATGGATTGCTAACTGGTCGACACAGCTATATTGACAGGGAATTCGGTCTAGGACTAATAGCAACTGACTAGCTAAAAGGGTATTCCGTTTGTATTTCATAATTAAGATAGATAACTAGAACAATAATAATAAGAAACAAACACAATAGTATTATATACACATGGGTAGCGAAGAAGAAGTTGATCCCTGTGGGCGGATCTATAGCCAAGAAGATCGAACGTGCTCTGCTCTATTGCCAGGGTCTATTATAGTGTCAGTCGATAGAATCATAGACCGATATTGAGCTGAACACTATGACAATTGCACTGACTGATATACTAGAATTGAAATAGAAAGTAATAATGATAATGTAGATATTGCAGAATGGAAGAACATTCAAAACTCTTTGGGTGAGTTGTTTAATTCGTTTTGGTCCGTCTTTTTCTCCCGATCACTCTTAGCAATTTTACCAATGTGTTTTGCTTTCGTGCCACTTTCTGGGACACAACATGCATATGTTTCTTATGTATAAATTTGTAGCCAATTTCGTAGTTTGAATTCTAGCTGCGGCAATTTTCACAGTCGACAAGGCTGGTTCTTTTTTCTCCTCTGTCATCAAAGTGTTTTGCTTACCTCGTGGGGATAGGTCATTGGATTCTACTGAAGGGTTCTTGGGATCATCTCGACGCCTGTAAACATTTCTTTCGGATTCCTAGGGATTAAGCAATATGGAAATAGGTTGACCTTTTCGGGTGCTGCGACGGTAACTGAAGTAGCAGAAGATGAGGTATTCATGTTGCTGTCATTTTCTTTGGGCGATGAGGTTTAATACGCGAACGTTTTAAATCAAAAATTGGCACTCCATAGCAAGGCAAACGTTATGACGTAACAACTGTGCCTCACCACACTTATGGTAAGGATTGATATATACACTATCACCGTTTGTTATTGTCAGTGATTGCGTTATTGAATACCCCTGAACCGCCTTCCCCGAAGGCGTTGAGCCTCCGGCATCTGGGGTGCTGCCCCCGTTGCTCGCTTCGCTCGGGTTCTGCAGCTGTCTTTTTCTTCTCGAGTGAAGCGAGAGCTGGGGGGTGGAGGAGTAGCCCCCAGCTGCCAGAGGTAGAACGAGGGACTGGGTGCGCCCAGGTTTGGTGGTGAATCTCATCTAATCTAGGTGGGGCCGTGCGCGGGAGTGCTTATTAAAAGAAAATGCTACTTAACCGTGTTGTTACAGTGAGTCTGCCTCCCCGCCATCTTGACAGCGGTTTCTTACATGGATCGGTGGCATTGGCGATTACCCTGGTTAGGCAAATACCTGCAGTAGGCATTGGACTTGATGTCTTTCGGCTATTTATGTTCATCATGTACTTCGGCTCCTTGATTCAAGATAATAATAGCATATCATGAAGTTGTGATCTTACAGAGCTTGAATCAACCGTAATCCCGGCCGATATAACAGATATTAAGCGAGCTGCTACTCCCACCTCGAATAATGCTACCACCACGTTCAAAGCTATTCTAACATCTCCCGAATTGCTTGTCTGCTCTGGCTTCATACACCCAACAGCATAACAATGAAGAGGATTCGGATTTAGAGGCGGATTTAGAGGCCTTTCCTGCTATATTGAATGTTATTTTCGAACGTGAGGACGATCACCGCAACGACGAGCCCGGTGAGCTAAAATGCAACGGCCGTGATCACTTGAATTCTGGGAGAGCTCCCGCTATCAAGTCATGACTATGCAGATGCACTATCATGACTTAAAGTCCCATGGAGACTCGCGGATGGTGAATGGAGAGCTCCTACAATTAAGCCTACAATTAAGGATACCATTGACCCTGCCGCGTTACCCTCTGCGCCTGGCCTGGGAATGTAAAACCAGCGAGTAAATACGAAGACTCATTACGACAGGGTTTGAAGGTAGTGAGGACAAGGCTTCTGGAAACTGAATCTGACGAAGTTATATGGGATTATCAAACACCTGGATTCTTCGCTGGTTGGAAACCTTTCGTACCTTATACCATTTCAGCGGCTGGCAATCTTGTTCAAAGTATTGTTGATGAGAATCAAAGCTAGCAGATGGGATGCGGCAGCTATACATGCGGTCATATACGACAGGAGCTGGTGACACGTCGTAATTGAATAATCTCTGATGGCCGTATAGGCAGATTGCGTCCTGTGTTGACACCGGAAGCTGCAAAAAATTACAAGAGTTTGTTTTCTACATACGTAATGATTATAATACGGAAATATCTTTACCATCCTGATGTTGTACTAGAGACGGAACCATATCAAGAAGAGGGAGTAAAGAACCTGGTGGATGCTTTGAATCTCATGGATACCCCTATTTCTATGCCACCCTACATAATAATTTCAGGGGTTTTTGGTATTATTCATAGCTGATTTGAATACCCAGACTGGCTCAGTCTGTACCGCGCACAAGCGAGAACAATGTTTTCTGCGAAGGGCGTGATGCTGATAATCACGGCCACCTTCAAATCTTGGAGAACCAGGAAAACCATATATTTCACACACGGGATGGCTGAATTAATAACCATCATAACTTATGGCAAAGGTTAGTATGGTTCTGCTAGCTTACTTTTATTCAGGGCCAAACTTGACGCCTACAAAGCCCAAAAAGCCGTCAATGGCCGCATCTCTGGAACCAACTATATTCGCAAAAGCTGTCCCACTTGCAATAATCGGTGGGTAAAAGAGCGAACACCGGATTGAGCTTGTTCAGAAGAATGACAAAATAAGATGTTATGAGATTGGTCTCCAATTTGTGCCTAAGAAACATCCTTGGGTTAATATAGGCGAGGGCTGAAGACAGGCTCTTGGTATAGCTTGCAGATAGAATGATGATGATAGCATGGTGGCCACAACTCCTCACATAATGGCACTGCTGCACCTTAAAGGCTCTGCACCGTTTAAAAATGTTGAAGAATTTGAAACTCCCCTGATATCATTAGGTCCCGATTGGGAAATTAAAAGAGGACTGGAAATGCTTAGTGGTCCGGAATGGAATGGACACGATCGTCATAAGGTAAGAGTATAGTTCTCGTCAGAAGCAATTGGGCTCAGGAGTTACTACTCTGGGACAGATACAGATAGGGATCAGTGTAAAAGTTAGATCTCTACAAGTTATTTTTATATATATATATATATTAATCTATAAATCCTCTAGAATAACAGATGAAATGGCACTACCTGGCCATGAAAACCAATGCTTGCTAGTAACAACACCCGTGTTACTATCCACAGCTTCGCCAAATGATCCATCCCATTGCATAACCTTTTCTAACTTCCTCCAAATACTTTTCTCTCTATGACTATCATTTATAAACCTGCGATAAATAAGCTCCTGGCAATCTCCTAATGGCCACGAACTTTTGGTGTGAACACTGCCTAATCCTCCATATAAACCAGGAAAGTATGCTTTTGTATTGGAACCACTGAACCCAAAGTTCATCAGCTCCAGCCATCGAGGATCAGCTGCATCAATGAATTTATATTTCGGGGCATATGCCAATATAATATCATTTGCATCTTGATAAAGAATATGATTTCCTTTCAAATCACAAACATATGAAAAGATTGGCTTTGAAAACCTTGTGGTTGTGAATTGTTCCACAATATCTTTATGCATCAATGACGCCCAGTCATCAATAGGCGTTGTTAATTTCAACTTATCTTTGAAGCGAGACATGTCTACTAATGATTTCCATAGTAGTATATTAGATGAGAAATGATAAGGAGCATCTACTGGGTCGTCGGCAGGTGTTTCTTGAGTTTCAAATATCCAAAACTCTTCCGCTTTGCGTTCTCTGAACAACATATTAAGTACTTCGTCAATAATAGAACCATACTGTCTAACCAGTTCAATATCTTCCGGCCACATGGAAAGATAATCGCACAACTCAATCAATGGATAACACTGCTGATCCAGTTGAAATGTGTTCAAGTCTTTACATTTGCCAGTTGTAAGATAAGAACGACCCCAGTACCCCTTAGGTCTTGAGGCAACTTTGTAAACCCATTTTAAATGACCCAGACATATACTTTTAACACGTTGTTTAAAACTATCCAATTGGTCTGCGCATATGTAGGCCTCTGCTTTGGTATAGAGATCCATCAAGAATCGGATTTGAAAGTAATTATCTCTATTCCATCCCAATGGTAAAGCAACATGATCTGCTATTAAACATATAGAATCTTCGCCAACTGGAATTGCACAACAGCCATTTATATACTCAAACGTCCTCTGAACTATAAATTGTCTAATAGTATTGATTTGCAACCAAGTAGTTGGCCTAGATTGTATAGTAGGCATAGTAAAACTATCGTTTAAATTATCAGATACCCAGTAATAAGCTGTCAAACATGCAGTTTGACTAGGACTTAAGTTAATAGATATGGTTTTGTTCCACTCAATTGGCAAAGAACTAGATCGTTGTTCAGATGGAAACGACAGTTTTTGACCATCTTGAAAAATCTTCATTTGAAACTTCAAAGGTAAATTAGGATTCATAACACCAAGAGTGCCGTCATCCGTAACTGACTCGTCATTTTGACATTTAGGAATCGGAATAGGATTAGCTTCAGTAAGTTGAGTATAGCTTGCTCTATTCAAACTGAATTTCCCGCCAACTTGAACATCAACTGTAGTTGGATTGCTCTTTCCGCTAAGACTTAGCGTCTGAACAATACAATTGGAACTGATAGTATATTTCTGAACACAATCTACATCTGATGAGTTCATATGAATTTCTGGAAATTGGCCATCTTTATAGTTTATATTGTAACTATGAAGATTACTATTATCCTTCAGAACCAGTCCATAACCACTACCATGTCGAGCAAAATGATTCAAAGGCTCCTTTCTATAACTACGAACAATATTTTCATCGTAAAAATCCTGCCCGCCAGAGAACTGTTGAAAAGGACAAACTGATACGTATCCTTGAATTGGATGAAATTTGCTTAGTAAAATAATATCACCGTATTTACCAAGGCTCACATTAATCCCGTCAAGGCCAAAATCTATAGTTTTCTCGTGCTTTCCTACTAGATTCATCTTTATTTAGCTATCTGTCTATGCTCTATTTCTTGCTGTCACCTGAGGTATATGAAACCATATTTATTGGTTTCATGAAACCATATATACCATATATAGTATTGGCTTCATACCCGAAAAACCTCTCAATTAACCTATGCGGAAAATGACAAAATGTGGAAATGTTTGCGGATTTGGATAAGAATATATTAATTAGATGACATATACACAAGTTCTTTTCACATAAGGATTTGGACACCCAGATTCGCCCAACGTCGGAAAACGACATGGAATTTACCAATTGTAAAATGCGGATAATCTACCCCGCAATTTGCGGAAAATGGCTTTCCCAGATAATATGCACGAGAAATGCGGAGAAGCAAGCAGCTAAATCTTTTAGTACCGGACCATCACACGATGATGAAATGAATAAATACTCAGGAGTCAGAGCTGTTTTTCATTCATTAATAGTCCAACCAGACACAGCTTTGATTAATATTCAGACAAAATGGATACTGAGAAGGATTTTTCTATTGTAGAAGCTGAGCATGTAATCTCTGGCCCAGGTGGACTACTTAGGAGAGATGTTGCTATAGGATTTGTTCCTAAAGATGAGGATGAGTTTCATAAAAGTAAAATGGTGAACCGTCGTTTAGATATGTTCCTACTACCGTTCATGGCCGCACTGTATTTGTTTTCAGGATTAGATCGATCAAATATAGGAAATGCTGAGACAGTAGGGTTTACTACAGATCTAGGAATACCAGCTGATTCGTTGAATACTGCAGTGTCTTTATTCTATGCTACATTTGTTCCATTACAACCAGTTTCAGCTGGTATCGGGAAAAAAGTCGGACCTCATCTTTGGATGCCTATAATAATGTTTTGCTGGGGAATCTTTGTTATTGGTAACGCATTCGTAAAAAATTATGGACAGCTTGTAGCAATACGCTTGTGTATTGGTGTTTTTGAAGCCGGGTTTTATCCCACTGCCTGTTTATATCTATCAAGTTTCTATCCACGATATGATTTGGCTTTCCGAATCGGCTTATTCTATGGCATGTACGCTATCTCAGGTGCTTTTGGAGGAGCTATTGCATACGGTGTGTTTAAAAATGTCCATGGCTCATTATTTGAATGGCAATATCTTTTTATCATTGAAGGCTGCTTAACAAGTGGAATGGCTCTACTTTGTTTCTTCGTTTTGCCTAAGGGACCAAGCACTGCTTGGTTTCTTTCTCAAGAGCAGAAAGAGTTTGCTAAGAAAAGAATGATTGTCGATTCGGTATTATCTGAAGAAACAAATATAACTAAAACCGATATTATTGAAACGCTTTTAGATTGGAAAACTTGGTATGTGTTGTTTTTCAATATCCTTGCAAGTGTCCCCAGTCAAGCATTTAGTGTTTTTCTTCCATTAGTAGTCGATGGTTTTGGTTTCTCAGGTATTAGAGCTAATTTAATGAGTGTTCCTCCTTATATCTTAGGTGCGTGTGGTTTATGGATTTTCACATTCTCATCTGATCATTTCAGAGAACGAGGTATACATATTATTGTATGTCTTCTTATCTCTTTGGTGGGATTTATTATGGTAATTTTAATCACTAATGATGCTGGTCGTTATGTATCTCTGTGTATATTGACTTTTGGTTCTTATGGAGCAGCACCTCTTACAATCGCTTGGATAGCAGGCAATACTCCGATGGCTGGAAAGCGTAGTCTTTGTCTCGGTATCTTAGGTTGGGGTAATCTTGCTGGAATTATTGGAAGTGAATTATTCAACGCTAAGTTCGCTCCTCGATATCTGCCTTCTTTTTATGCCTGTTTGGGTATAATTGCAGTGACTATTCTGGGCTATATATCATATCGTATTGTATTGGGTCTTGTTAATACACGAAGACGTCGTGTGACAGAAATTTGGACCAGTGAAGAAATTCATGCTGAAGAGTTGAATGAGAAGAGGAAAGGAGATAAAAAATTAACTTTTATCTATGGACTGTAATGTAGTTTATTTTTGTTATGTTATGTGTAAGTAACAGTAAGTTAAACCTTATTTAGTTTTAATAATACTTTCGTTTATTACTTATTATTACTCCCTAAAACGGGGTCGATAGAAAATTTTCATCCCCTCTTTCCTGGGTCAAGGGAAACGATCTATGGAATCGTATTTTTTCCAAGTGTGTCCTGGCTCGTCTACAGAACCAGATCTGGATCTTAAACTTAAATAAAAAAGCAATTATATTTCTGCAGCTAAGACGTGTTTCGCGAGAGGGGGGGTGGGGTATAACAAGTTGGGATAGCCGTTCCAGACACTAGCTAGCTAGCTAGCTAGATATATATATATATTATAATATATATTAATTATATAAACTGTTACACTCACTTTAGCAACCGGTCATATAACTGTAATCATATATTTTTTATCTTCGATATTTATATATTCCCGGGGCATAATTGCTGTATAATCAGAATTTTTCGACTTTAGATATGAGATCAAGTTAATATGGACAGAGGGAAAGTTTCATACACAGCATTGACAGCAAGGGGTAAATTACGTAAAAATATAACTAGAGCATGCGATGAATGTAAAATCACTAAAAGAAAATGCGATGGGGCAAGACCTTGTACCAGATGTGTTCAACAACGATTGGCATGTGAATATAAGGCACCCTACAGGCGAGGAATAATTGGAAGGGTCCAAAAATTAGAAAACTCAACAGTTTCGGAAGAGGGAATAGTTCAAGAGCAGGAACCAAAGTGGGTCGATGATGGTAGCCCTGACATTGTTGCCGGTAAATCTTCAGAGTCTGTAGGAGAAGATGAAGAAGAAGACATATATTTAGGAAAAGCTAGTGGTATCACTTTTTTTAGAAATATTAAGCAGAGGTTACTAGAATCTCACTCCTTGTCTTCTGGTAGTTCGTTATCTTTTAGTGATCAAAAATTTCATCAGGCTTCTGCAGCACCGTTTATTCTTCCCCCAATTGAAATTACTCGTCAATTAATTGATCAATATTTTGAATTTAGTTCACCTACCTATAGATTTTTACACAAACCCACTGTGGTCCATTCACTAAAAGTACTCTATGAAGATTACGAAAGATCAAGTACTGACCCGGCCACTTGTGCTATAGTATTCATGTGTTGCGCTTGGGGTGCGAATAGTTCGACAGAAATGCAAGGACCACATACTGGTGATATTGCTAGTGAGAGATTCTATAAGGCCGCGAAACAACAATTAGACATGGTTCAAACCAATACATTGGCAGCATTACAAGCTCATTTTATGATTTGTTCATATTTATTATTCAGTTCTAGAATTAATCAAGCTTGGGCTATGATGGGAATAATAGTTCGTGAAGCTCAAGCTATTGGGTTACATAGAAAGACTAATCACCGTTCAGTACTCCAGAACGAGCTTGGAAAGCGTACCTTTTGGTGTATTTATATATTAGATCGATACCTGTCAGTAATACTAGGACGTCCTTGTGGTTTACACGACGATGATATTGATCAAGATTTACCTGGTAATTTTGATGACAGTCAATTATCATATGATACAGTTACAGTACATCAGAGAGGAGAATATCGTGAAATGATGGCCCCAATTTCTCACATCAAGCTTGCAATAATCATGAGTCGAATATTGAAAGAATTTTACGGTGCAAAAAATCATAATAATAAGTCGCAGGCTAACCCGGATGCTATTGTTCAGGAATTGCTAGAATGGAAACAAAGCTTACCGAGCTACTTAGAGAAGGATAACGTACCTGCTTCTTCTTTACCACTCAAGTTCAGACGCCAGCAGGAAATTTTACATCTAGCATATTCACATGCTTTAATGTTGCTTTATCGTCCATTCATCATTCACTATCCTGATGAGCAGCAAAATAGTGTTCACAGAAATAACTACGATATCGAATGTGTTAGGGTTGCATTTGATGCAGTTAAAACAATCACTGCTACTGGCAGAAAGCAGCATATTGCTACTGCGTTTTGGTTTGAAACTTATATTGGATTTTGTTCAGTAGTTGTAATTTATGTCTACGTGATTTTACATCCGGATCAACATGACAAGTATTTTCCTCTTGCCGAGAGTTGCCATCAAATGATTGCCAATTCTGCTCTTGAAAATGTTATAAGTTCGCGATATGTGCTTATCATGGAAGAATTGAAGAAGGAAGTTGTTCATCGAAGCAGTGCGGAAAAACTAAGTCAAGAAATGGAAATCACTGACTGGGCAGAGTTTGATGCTCTGTTAGATTTGGCAGACCCTTCAGAATTTAGTGTCGATTTGTTTAGGTCTATAGCAATATAACCACGTATGTCCAGAATCATTTAATTTGCAGGATTTAGGGCCATTTCCGGTATTTTTTTAGCATCAAATTAGTATTCCATTTAATAATCCAATACTGGCTCTTTCTTTTTTAAGCTATTTTGGCTAATCCTTCACGTATGGAATTTTCAATCCATCTGATTTTGGTTTAAAAAGATATATTCATTTTGCTAATCGATTAACTCGTTATAATATGCCAAGAGTTGATGAGCTTGATTTTACTATGTATTACTACCTACCATCAACTTCAATTCAATTTTTTCGCCTATGTGACATATGATACAACCACACATGTATGATAATTTGTTTATAATAAACTATTTTATACTCAACTTCTAGCTGCTTGAAAAGACCAAAATAAATACCGGTGATACAGAAGCTTCACCCCATTCTCCTTAATTTGAACAATAACGAGACCAATTAAGGCAAATTTTGATGTGATATTTAACACGTAATCTCAGCATTTTTCTAATAAATACCATCCTTGCTTCAATTCCTTCATGAGAAATTGTTTAATTAATATTCGATCTGAGTCATCTGACCGCAACAATGACATTCTTTCTGCACGACCACATCGATCATCGATAGTGAACTATTCGACTTAACACTGGTCTTAGGTCGTTTCGGGGTGATAACATGATATTAACATCTATAATTACATCCATAATCAAATTAAATCAATTAATGAAGGCATGAGCCGGTGACAAATTTTATCTATCCTTACGGACTGTTCTGTACAGAATTAAAATTTATCAATGCCCCGTCTTAAACATGTAATTTAGCGAGAAAGAAAGAAAACAACGTACACTCCTTTTCAATCAATTCAATTCATTTATGATCTGTTTTAAAGCAGTACGATTGATTGATTGATAATCATTTATTGTCTATGAGCTATCTATAGCTGGTGATGAACAGATGAAATATGGTACTCCAAGCACGACCCTCGAACTTGCAGAAATTTGAGTGGTCTGGATGAGTGTGCCGTTCTCGGCTACGCTCGGTGTTGTGTAAAACTAAAAACTAGAGTAAAGCAATAGAAATCTTAACCAACAGTTATAATAGCATTCTAAGATTATTGTTATTTGTTGTCTATTTGAACTACACATGAACCAATTAACGTTTACATTTTCCAACGTACACTTCAACTACTACTCATAACTTTAGAGTATTACATATTGGGTCCTATTGCCTAATAAGGCCGAATAATTGATTATCATTCACTGTCGATTCATACTTACATTAATGTTTGATTGATAATCATTTATTGTCTATGTAAGCTATCTATAGCCAGCGACACTTACATTAATATCTGATTGATTGATTGATTATCATTTTATCAACTTCTCGATTCATTCATTGTCTATGTAAGCTATGAGCCAGTGACATCTATTATATGAACCATACTCCTTAATGAGACTGATTTTACAGTGAATAATTTATCAATTTCAATTCAACATTAATAACGATAAATTGAATTGAATAAAAGTCGATAGATCGACGCACTAATTGCTATAAGAGGTATTTTACCCTAATATATTCCATGGCCTCTGGTACGTGAGAAACCTTTTGCTGTCATCAACACGGCGTTAGTGGTTTAGCGGTAAAATTCGTCGTTGCCATCGACGAGCCCCCGGTTCGACTCCGGGCTGACGCATAGTAACGACTGATCTGTTCTAAGGTTTCGTTCTATTTTTTTAAACTTAATTTTTATAATGTACAGTACTTACTACGTATTTGACAGTTTCTTTGAAACAAGACCATTAGAACTGAGTTAATGAGTATCGTGAATGAAATTCTTGGTCTCCCGCCGCCGGGGCCTTGTCTGGAGAGGAGTAGTAGTCTTGCTATCGGATTTTTTAACAATGTTACATGCTTGGGTTTATTGCAATTGTGGTCACTACAAATTAGCTATGATTCCATTCCAAGAATTAACTAGAAACTGCGTTCAGAATATCACCGAATTAGATGTTCCGACCGAATTGTAATCCTTCAACATATGAAAGAGGAGTAAAGTGAGGTCTTGATGAATTTATTACTTAGTTTTGCGAGTACATGGATTATTATACAAAACTACATTCCACATTTACAGCACAATAAAAAAATATGCACTAGCAGTACATGTAGATAACACGGCAGAAGAATAATGACAAAAATTTAGCGACCCGTTAAAGCTGCGGTTTCTACCAGAATTGCTCTTTGTTCCTGATCATCGTTCATTACACATGCCAAGATATAAACCAGTTCATCATGCGGTATAATGATACCATCATCCTTAACGAGTTGGTGGTCAAGATCGAAGAATGCGTCATAGGGGAGGGGATCCCAATTCAGCATCTCCGATGCCCACTGTCAATCTATGTTGAAGCCCCTTAATATCATTTTGATTCAACTCCCATGGTTCCAAAATGAAACCATTTATAGGACCATGCCTCTCTCATGCTCAACAACTGCCGCAGGACGTAACTTTCCTTAAATGCTCAACCACCAGTCAATTTTTGGATTCAGAATATTTCTGGGCTATAAATCGCAATTGCGTGGCAGGCAAGAAGTCGGCCTAAAACTATTATCTGCTTGACGTCCCTGTTCTTGGGCTAGATGATTGAAATAAATGATTGCACTACCTATTTATTCGAACGCCCTATTTTCTGTACCGCCGCCACCACCACCGCTACGATATCTGACCCGAACTGCTTCAGTTATAGAAAAACATAAATTCCGAAAATGTCTTTCAACTGGTCCGGGCTTCTTGAATAGAGCCCTAGATTGGTTATAAATAAGGCGGAAATTTTGAAGGGCAGGAAGCATATATACTATTATATATAGATATAACAACTATTAACAAGTACTGCCGGCACAGTTTGATAATTGTTGATAATTACAGTTCAATGAGGCTTGCAAGAGTGCCAAGAGCTTGACGAGAAAAATCAGAAGTTCCTTCTGGTTCATCTTGAGATGGTAGGGGATCAAGAACATCTATAACGACGGTGACACGGTGTTCTTGAGGAATTGCCATCATTATCAAAGACATCATAAGACATCATTGTGGTTAATCACAGGTAGAAGGACATAACAGAAAACCAAGGCTATTCTGGGATGGGAGAAACAGTGAAACTGACAAAATGAAGTTTTATAGAGGAATGATAAAATAATTGAAATGTCCTATCGGAAGTAACAAATAATAAATAAACGAAAAAAACTTACATAATCAAGCTATCAAATGTCCCAACGACTAAGGACAACAGCAGGACAACTAATTTTGTCACGTATTTAATTTGGTTCCGAAAAAATGCTAACAGCCGTTCCATGTGATAGCGTTTAGGGTAAACTTTAAATTTGACGATCATCTATTAATTGACTAGATATTGCTGATCGTTGGACCCTTAATTTTTCATCTGGTTCCATAGAACTCGCTTGCGTGGATGGGAAGCAAAAATTTTCAGAAGCTATTAATTACACATATCTTTTTGTCTTTGACTTTTCATACCTGCCCTGATGTGTTCCATATATCTATCTTCTACTTTGACTTTTTATTTTATTTCTGCGAAATTCTACGGGATAGAGAGATATAGAAGCCATTATCCGCATCGACTTTGTCTCATTATTAGTCTGGAATTAGTCCGCCTTGACTTCTGCATCTGACGGTTGGGGCGCTGTCTCAGACCCTTATCTCACCCTGCATCAGGTGGTTTGTAGTTGTGCTGCATGGCCGTGTCGTCGAACGCAAACGTAAGGAAATAACTGAGTCTTAGGAAGCATCCTAGCCGCGGTTGGTTTCTTGATTATAAAAGAATACTGTTTGATTGAGGTACTCTGAAAAGGGTTTAGTGGCTCTAATTCCATCGAGAGGAATAGAAGCTAAGCTTTAAAGACTTCTTTTCTATCACTATTAGTCACTGGAGGCTAACTGGAACTAGAGGCTTGATCTTAAGATCAATTGTATAATTCAAACCGATTAATATACACGTAATATTAGTTATAATTTTATTAGTATCGGAGATAGTGGGTTAGGAGAAAGCCTTATCTCACAGATAAATGGCAGATATAGTGAAGTAGGCGAATCGCCTAAAGTTAATTAGCTTCCGGAGGCACACATGATCTATATGACGATAAAAAACTTATTGAAAGTTTGAAAATAACAACGGAGCAACCGTAGAATAATTACAAATACAAAAGAGAGCGACCTCCAGTGAAATCTATCATCAAATATAATATATGAACAAAGTGAAGCAAAATGAATTTGCCCAAACGGTGAAACAAGCAATCTAACAAAACAAAACAAAAGCCAAATCTATTCTTTTCTATCTCCTATCATAGCCAGTAAAAAAATCAGCGGACAACAAAAACTAAATAAAAATTAAAAATAAAAAATCAATATAATCAATCTAATCAACTGCTAAAAAAAATCCATTCTTGTAAACATCAAGACCTCCTTCCCAGAACAAGGAAGGGAAAAAAATAATTATTTGGCACCCTGTTCTTGGGCATTTTTCTCAAAAGCTGAACTTGGTTAGAAAAAAAGATATAGCGAAAGCAAGAAACCCCTGAAACCTTATTCACCCTTGCTCCAAAACCCAGATGCTCTTTTCACCTTTGCCTTGGCCCCTACTAATTCCACATTGCAGTATACGCTCATTCAACAATTTCGCGAGTTGTGCTTCTAGTCTGTCTCACCGACTCGTTTCGCTCGAGGTTAAGACGGTGTTGAAACCTAATCATGGTCCGGCAGTCCTGCGGGTGACGCTACACTCCAGACAGCACGGTTCGATTCACTCAAAATCGTACTAATGTGAATCATACATAAATACGTTTCAACACGGTATCAACCTCAGGCAAAGCAATCCAGGAGATCCGGGGGCCCCGGTGCCGCCAAAAGAGGACCGGCCACTCTCCCTTCCCTGATCTGCCTCTTCCGTTTCAGACTACATTCTCCGAGTATGGCTGTCCTGCTGAGTCGAAAATCGTATCTAACTAAAGCCAACAATACATCCCCGAGCATAGAGAGAGCACTCGACTCGACTCCCCTCGCTAAGGGTCTGGCACCAGCAACCACAAATTCAACACGGTATATGAAGCCCCATTAGATAGTTTAACTTACCAGCAGCTTGTTTGGCTCTCATGATGGCAGCATGAGCTTCCATACGCTTTTTAGGATCACCCTCCAACTTTTTCTTGTCAGCCTCCTTCTTCTTAGCGTTTTTTTCCCGAGCTTTTTCTCTCTGATTTCCTCTAGTCATGACGAAACGTTAAAAGTACAAGTGACAAAAAAAACCTATCAAAAGAACAAACTAATGAGCAAACTAATAAAAAGAGCCCAGAAGCACCTGAAAAGCAGAACAGAATCTCTCCAAGATGGAAGGTGGAAGGAAGAAGTCAAGAAAAAAATGTGTGTAACGGAGAGAGCAGATAACCCTAATCTTAATCTTTATACCGTACTAGTATGGTCAACCCTAATCTTAATCGCTCAGACCTAGTAAAATTATTTGTCCTTTATGTGAATAATTTGATTGATTGATTGATAATCATTTATTGTCTATGTAAGCTATTTATAGCCAGCGACACCTATATATGTTCTTGTCCTTACGGACAGTTCTGTTTGAGCTGCATTTTTTCTTGCTTTGCTTAAGAAGACCTACATGATGGACTAGTTTTTTGGGGAAAAACCCTAGTGGGAGAAAAAACCCCTATTATAATCCAACATATCCTGCAGCATGTGAATAATTAGCTGGGATATAAGTTAGTTTTAAAATTAATAAAGTCCTTTATTATCATAATTCATTTTGTTAATTAATCTTTTAGGGGATAGAGGTCTTTAGCCTATTGGAAAACCTCTCTCCCTTGGCGCTGGGACAGGACACAATACCGAAAGGACCCCTAGTTCCGGGTTCGATTCCTGATAATGTATTAAATCCAAAGAATTTCGGTTAATTGATGGCGTCTAAGTTAACTGCGCTCTATAAGGTGGGGTCTAATGGCCCACCCCTGTGGAAGGGTTTTGTTTGATAGGAGGGTAGTCAAGCCTCGCACCACGGTTTCCCCTAACCAAAGAGATTAGGTTTTCATCCGAAGTCGGGCAACTGGCCCCTCATTAATTGGGCAGACAAATTGTAGTAGT
>JAJMIF010000182.1:0-29416 GCA_030583505.1 Sugiyamaella castrensis
GTTGACCCACTGTGCAGAACAGGTTGTTTTCATTCAATTTTTCCCATGGGGTTTTTATAGTAGTGGAGCATCAGGATTCTTAAGCAACCCGAATTTAGTGAAGGCTTATCCTCTAGGGATAGTTAAATAAGATATATTAGTGTCGCTGGCTATAGATAGCTTACATAGACAATAAATGATTATCAATCAATCAATCGATCAAGTTCATCCCTTTGATTCATAGACTTCAACTTGTTGTTAAATTAAGAGCAATTAGAGCGGCACAGAATATAGCAGTATCTAATCCTATCAGAAAGTCGATCGGTGAAATAGTGGGTGGATCTCCAATTAGCCATATGATGCAAAAATTGAAAGAACAAATTCACTCCAGCAACTATTCCCCCGAGAGGGGCTCCCTGGTTGGATCCAACTGATGATCAAGTTACAGCTGAAGCTGAAAGAGCTGAATCATATCGTCTATTAATTAAAAATATCAGAGATAATGAATTAAAACAGTGGCAGAAGAGTTAAGAAAATAGTAGTAATAAGGGCGTTACATTAAAGATGATAAATCCTAATATCACTTGATCACCACTACAACAAAGAAGCTCATCCCGGTTAATGTATTGAGAAGAGAACAGGATGATATTAAGTAGAATTGTTCAATATTGATGTGGTCATGCAGAGGTTGGTGCAAGGTATCAAAGAATGAAGATACTGAATAAAGAAAGGTATCGTTGTGGTCAGATTGAAACAATTGAGCATATTCTCAAAGAATGTCCTAAATATGACGAATTTAGAGATGAGATTAAAAAGACATCCCCTGAATTAGACATCAAGCAATTATTGGGAACTCATAAAGGACTTGAAGCAATGGTAGTATTTGTTAGAAAAATCCAGAAATTGCCTCTTAATAACTAAAAATTATATTTGAATTTTGCTTTTGTTTGTTTGGTTTTGTTTTTATTTAAACTTAAGGAGGATGGGTAGGTCCTTGCAGATTATTTCATTGACTTTTTTTCCCTATTGGTTTTTTTATTTTATGAGTGATACGACAATCCTCTTAAGAAGCAAGGAATTTAATAAAGGATAGTTTATTATAAACAAATTATTATTATATATGAGTGTCGCTGGCTCATAGCTGAAATAGATTTAATTATAAATGAATTGAAAAATTGGGTTTTTCTGCCTTTTCTTTTTTTTTTTTTTGCTTGCGAACGATTAGCTTCGAATGGTCGAGAAGCTGTAATGTATTGTGAAGCTCGTGGAAGTAGCCAAAGGTATTTGATTTGATCAATATGACGGTCTTCCTTTCCAAAATACAGAATCAAGAATACCAAATCTCTCCTAATAAGGATAAGTATTAGAATAATCCACTACAACAAGTTAAAGGCAGATATAGCCTATATAAAACGATATACAATGTTCTATTTAAATAAGTTAGTCCCCACCAGGTCTAGACTAAATACGAACAATAATACTATACCTTTTTTATTTTTTATTTTTTGTTACACGTTATATTTCATATATAGCATTCTACAAAGGTGGCTTGAAATTATACTTATGACCTTCACTGTACACATTATTCAGGGTAGACTCGAAAGTACCATCGTTAATCAACTGTTGATACTTTTTATAAAGACGAAGGGCAGTTCTAGCATCTTCAATAGAATCATGGTTGCCGGTTTGAACATTCTCATCAAGAAGATACCAAGCCAGAAACTTCAACGAAAGTTTACGTTGACGAACCCGTAAAAAATAAATGTCCAACGTATCAATAACTTGGGCTTCAGGTACCTGGATATTAATTGTCCGAAAATCATTAGTAAGGCCATGACCTACAAATACACAACCAAGATTCAAAAGCAGCCATAGTCGTTTATATGAAGTTTGCAGGGTTACGAGTCCTCTAGATGATAATCTTGGATCAAGGTCACCGGGTTCGATTCCTGAAAACTCAGTAAGATAATCAACAATTGTATCATTGGTGGCGATGTAATCATCAATAAAAGGAACACCCTCTTTAGAACCTTGCCCTCTTATTACCGACACTCGCGCAAGAGATAAAGACCTTGGTCTTATCATTGATTTAGTTCCATCACTACGAATTTCTGTTTCTTCATGTTGTAGCATAACAAACTCAGCATCTATTGCAACCAAAGTCCCCGGAACTGGTGCCTCTTCTTCAGTAAGTAGTTCATATTGCTGTCGTTTATCTTCTCTGTTCCCAGCAGCAAAACAGTCTCTATATAAAATGGACGTATCCATAGTCTGTTTCCAGCTTTTATAATCAAAACCAAGTTCCGGATTTGACTCAGACACATCCAGTTGGTATAACAACATTACAGGAGTTTTCCAAGTAACAGAAAAATTAAGAGCGTCTGCTTCAGATACTTGTTTAACTAAGAAATCATTGAAGAGATACCAGGAATTGTTGATTTTGACGAATGACACTAAATGATTATCTGGTTGGCCCCCTTCTGAGATCTCCACTACCACACCCAACAATTCGTATCTCAATTTACTAGTTGCTCGATGTGTAGCGTGTAATCGTCTTGAGTGAGATTCAACATAAAACTCGCTAGCTAGCCAATTGGGAGAATTCCATGCATGTTGTTGACCAAAGCGAGAATGATAATCGTTATTATTGATATTAGAATTAGTATTATTGATATTATTGATACTGTCATTAGTGCCATTGTCAGCATCTTGTATGTCGATGTTAAGAACTTGAGGAAGTTTTTTAGTCGACCTAGCGGTTACTAATTGTTGATATTTCCTACAACGATCGCACCAACCACGAGTTTTACTACTTCTTTCTAGAGAAGCATTCAGAGATTTAAAAAAACCGCCATCAGTGTTATCACAGTTCAATTCCAACTCGTAAACAGTCGAACGTCGTAAGGTTTCATTCCCGCAGGATAAACATTTTACTGTAGTGGTTATAGGAATTCCAGCTATATCCCTTTCAAATTCAGATTGTCCTCCAGTTCCTTTCTCATCTATAGCAGTCTGCTCCATTAGAAACCTTTTGAAGCATTGTAATATAAACCCCGGACGTTCCAAAGTTGGTGTCATATCATCATATACTAGTCCAAGAGCAACAGCTTGTGGCATAGAACTAAGCGTATTCACAAAATTAGAAGCCCTACAATGTTTACCATTAGCCTTGTGGAGCATATCAAATAAGAATCCAAGTTCACTTAACAAACACTTTTTCTGAGAATTTGAAACTGCTAATTTCTTGAGAGCAAAATTGTGCATGAATTTAGAATATCTATATAGCTGAAGAATAGAATTGCAATAAGCATTAGCTACTTGATTTTCCAAGCCAGAATAAGGAGTTTTGTTATAGAAATCGAAATCAAAGTCATTAACTCCAAATTTACTATATTTGATTTCCAGTTTACGATAAATCATTGATATTTTTCGATTGCTACTAGCACCAGTACTGATTTCATTAATTCTATTTGATAAAAGTTTCTGTTGTCCCTCGTGCTCTTCTTCTTCTTCATCACCAAAAACAGCATGTTCATCGTCCACCTCACCGCTTCGTTCTTTCTCACTGATAAACCTTGGAACTGTGATAGACGATCTACGATTTGAATCCAAAGGCATATATTTCTGAGCAACATATCGATAATTATGATTGCGATTACTATATGATCCATAACCAATGAAATCAACCATTTTCAATCCAGATAAGATTTCCTTATCAATCACTGGTGGTGGCATTCCCACATTCGATATCATATTTGGATCTGAAAATGATGAAAATAGTTCTTCCTTATAATAAGGCATCCCAACAGACGCTAATGAAACCTGATTACTGTCTACAGTGAAATGAACTCCAACCTCTTGGGAAGTTGGAAAGTCCAATGGAGAAGAGAATTCACAGAAACTTGGATTAGGATTCGATGTGTTACTCCATAAGTGAATAAATCCTTGCTCATCAGTCAATGCCAAAAAATCACCAGATGGAGATATCTCCAGCGCTGTTAAAGGAGAGCTAATTGCAGCTTGGTGAATGAAAACACTAGTAGGATTGGCAGAATCAGCAAATTGTAATTGCCCGCTTTGTGAAGCAATGATACAGCAAGTAGACATCTTAGGATGAATCTTTACATATGCTGCCCCGGCAGGGAAAGGTAATGGAGGTAATGGCTTCATAGCTCTTAAATCATAAGAATTAACTAAAGGATCAGGAACATATCCTTGTTTCCTTAAAGACATTCCACAAGTCATAATAATATGCTGACGACAATCCAGATCACTAATTGGTCCAGAATGGGAAGTAAATGTTTTTACTACTTGTAAAGTATTTGGATCGACCACCTGGACATGTCCTGAAGATAAACCCAAGCAAATTGCCTGACTATCTCGGTTCATTTTTGTTACAATGGAATTGTTGTTATTATTAACATTAGTTCGATTGACACAAGATACAACCGCTCCTCTTTCTAGATTGACTCTGACCAATTCTTGTTGTGATCCACCTACAATCACTTCCGAAGTACCTCGAGTCCCATAATTAAAGCAAACAGATCCTTGAAGAGCTTCATCTAATATAGTTTGTTTGCCCAATCCACGACGGTTATTAAATCGGATTCCTTTTGAACTTAGAGATAATATTCCTTTGTCATTAGTTAAAAGATCAGTTACCGGTACATTGGCATGACCTCTGAATCTTGTATATCTTCCTAAAGCGCTTCCATAGTATGAAGCGACATATCCCTAAAGGGTTAGAACTATATATGCCCCGAGACCTATTCTCTAGTATCACATCTCTCAATCACTTACTTTACTATCGCCTGTCCATAACACATCATAACCATTATCAAAAACTATTGACGATATAGTACTACTATTAGATGTAGGTGGCACTGCAAGCGGATCCCGATGCGTCACAACCGCGTTTGACACGCGTGTTGTCTACTTTGTTAGTATATCATGTTAATGGCCCTCGTGTCGCTCTAGCCACCGGAGGAAGCCGCTATGGGTGAACCTACTTCTCTCCATCCTTCCATTGCCTAATCTTGGCCAGTTAATGGGCATGAGCGTTTCTTATAAGATGATATGTGTTCTTCTTAACTGAATATCGGTTTTTTTTCATCTGCCAATCCATGGATTTCAAGTAGTTGTAGATAATAATAATCGATAATGATGGAGGGATCGCGCTGATGCGTATTTCTATGGAAGATGCTGAAAGATAGCTGCCAGCCGATACTAGCGGCTACAGAAGCCGCTCTAGATGTTATCTTGGTATTGTGATATAACTGGCAATTATTCTATTATCGGTTAACAAATAATCGAGACATGTTTAGTGGTGGTGGTGGTGGGGACCTGATTTTGCCGACTCCCGAGGACGGTAAAAAGGTTGTACAGCGTAATATTAAGTCGAAGAGTGCAGAATTGCCCCTAGAGGTACTGTCACCATTTTATTATGAGCTTCGTCAGCAGGAACGATTCAAAACCAGAAATGGAAGAATTCCGTTATCTGCACGGTGTCTTCTCGTTCTTGAGCACGCATGCGCATGAGACACGAGAAATGCATGTCCGTCCCACCTTGTCAGTATCCGCACAATCCAGCTGGCTTGTAGGTCCCAATATAGGAATCTATTAGAGATCTCAAAGGTCTATCCTAATCTAAAGATTAGGTGTATCCGGATAAAAGATACCAGTAACATAATAAGCAGTTACAGAGACAAATATAAGACTTCTAAGAGAATTATAATATATTGAGATATACGAAATAGAGATTGATTAATATATAATATAAGAACTTAAGATTAATAACCACGATCAAGTAATAAATAGTAAATAATTAAACCAAGTAATAAAAAACCTTAACCTTTAATATTTCATACGATAAACGAGATTCTAAGAATCTACAGGCTACATGTCAAAAATTAAGAGTTTTTCACTAATAGCTCGAAAGTAAAATACACAAAAAAAAATTTCAAAGGTTCAGGAGAAGAATTTCTGAAGGACTTCGTGTGGTAATCCGGTCACTTGTATGTATATATTCCATAATCTGATCTGCCGAGCTAATGCTGATCCCTTGCATATACTGGCGCGGCGGTGCCTACACAGCCGTGTGTATTACCTGATCGTTTCCCTTGCCCTGATACCTTATCAGCCGTCGACTCGCTCGATCAGTAGAGATCTAGACTAGCGCTTAAAAAGCAGTAACGGTTAAAGTATCATGTGAGGGTCAAAGTTATCTAATATTCATATTCATTCAAATGGTATCTTCTAAGTTCTATAATGAATGATATTGGTCTCAAATGAACATCGAAAGATATTCTAATCTCTTATCGGGAAGTTAGATGTTGAACAGAACTTATCCTCGGACCTTATCTAGCTTCCGCTAGTCAAATTTTTTGTGAGGCATGATTATGATGAGCCACGGCCACGCTGAGCCGCATGAATACGGGAGCATCCCCTGTCAAGATAAAATTCGATTTTGATAAACACAAGTACCTATCCATAGTAACCGTATCTCTGTTCATTTTGTTTCGTTCTCGTTTTTTTTCTTTTCTTCTTTTTTAATTCAATGAGTTAATATCATATTATCATTGTGGTTATTTGATTTGAAAATATATATTTGAACGAGTTTATTTTTTTTTTTTGTTGAATGATTACTCTCAGCTCATATTTCCCAGCATCATCTTTGTCCAGAACAATGTCTTCTGCTTCATTTGCCATTAGGCAAGAAGCAAGTCTTGAAGTTTTCAATTCCATGTTTGGAATAGCACCAGTAGAAGTAAGTTGAGTGAGTTCGAGCTCTTATTACGTTGGAGAATTTTTAGACGGATTTTTCTTTAGCCATAATACTGTATAGAACTAACATTTTAGCTCAAGTTAAAATCAACTACTGAACCTGGTAGTCAACAAAGACTGACAGGTAATGGATCTATGTTGAATTGTGTTCCTGGTAAATTTTCTGGCTCTTTTTATTTTAATGATACTTCTGATCTAAAAGGAGATGCTAAATATAAATTGGAATGTACAGTTGATAATAAAATTCTAAAAGTTTTATTTGTTAATCCTCTTGATCAAGTAGCAAAAGGACTTTTTGTTACTGAATTACCTGATGTGAACAAAAGATTCTCCGGGATATTTCAGTTCAGTTCGTCTAATTAAGTTTAATGTATCCATATTATGAATTATGAATTAGTTTCGGTAACACAACAGTGCTTAATTTAATTATTTTTAATGATAAGACAATTGATGATATGTTAATTTAACAGTCTTTAAAGCAATTGAATTAAAGACAAAAGTGTGGTTGATGTAAAAGAGAGAGATAGAATCTCTAAATTATCTCTTCAAATGGGGGGGGCCGCTGGTTAGTATCAGCTTACTGATAATGGAAAGATTTTTGTTCTAGTTAGTTTCCGCCAGACTATTAACCACTGCGTATATGTATATATCATTGCCATGAAGATAAAGATTGTCTTTGCATGATCTAATCTCATCTGATCTAATCTTTAATGCACAAGTCTGTCCATTGATTACTAACTAACTGCCCCTAACTGCCCCCCGGAATTATCTGAATGAGGAAGCGATCTCCAACTGCCTTTTATTCGATCATTTCCTTATTAGTATTATATCGGGCGGCCGGAGACAAACTCCCACTCCTCCCAACTGACGGCTTAATTAAATTTATTGTGTCAGAGAATGAATGACCAAATCTAAATTTAGATTTTATATTCTTTGGCAGTAATAAACATCATTCAATGCTACAGTATGAGCCTGCTACATTAATTGGTTTAGATTATTTAATTTTGTTCTTTATTTTAACATGAAAAAACTGGGGTAAATACGCTCAAAGAGATCGTTCGTATTGGTCAAAAAGAATGCGGGGTAGTTGTTACCCCCACGAAAACATTTGACGGGAACAAACCCCACTTAACCCCACGTAATTAAACATTCAGTTAAATCTGATCTGGATTAAAGATAGATCTAGATCCCATCCAACTTCGGCAATCCGTTCTTTTAATTCGTCAGTTCTATCTTTTCTGAAGAAACCTCCTCAACACATAACACGGAAACTAAAACGAAAAGTTATGAAAGGAAACGGAAACAATTCTCAAAGTCCATCGGGGAACATCGCATCCGAATCACCGGTATCATCTGGATCATCATCAAACCTAGAACTGGAAAAGCAGAATAACTTTACATTGAACAATTCATCTTATAATGAGACTGAATTGACTGATGAACTTTCTTCTTCGTCTTCTTCGAAGAGAAAACGTCAAGCAAATGGAAAGTCTCCCCAACCTGCCCAGCGATCAAAAAGAATAGCTGTTATACCTGGTGATTTGACCAGTTCGTGGTCTTTGAAAGGTACCTCGATGATGAGGAAAGGAAATTCGATAACAACAACAGCATTGTCATCATCAGGACCTCGAGTACCAAATGGCATTTCTGATACAAGTCCAAGGAATAGTGAATATTTCACTCCTATAGTTCCTAAACCAAATTCTCCTTCCTCTTCCAACAGTTCATACCATGTTAATGTAGCACGAAATGTTCAAATGACACCACGAGCTTTAAAAGCTTGTCGCGCATGTCGCAAATCTAAGATTAAATGTGAAAGCAATGACAAGGCGAAATGTAAAAGGTGCTTTGATCATGGCCTAGAATGTATTTATGAGATAAAAGTCCCCACTAGCACTTCCACAGTTGCTGATTCGGAGTGGATGTCATCTGTCGAGTCTCGATTGAATAGTTTTGATGATACTTTACAGAGCATTCTTGCGATATTGAAGGATAATAATGCTAATTCGAATACGAATAAAAGGACAGATATGAACAGTTATAATGTGGAAACTATGAATGGTACGAATGATATGAAAAATATGAATAATATGAATGATGTAGATGATATCAACGATATGAATGATGTAGATGATATCAATAATATGAATGATATCGCAGCTATGACCGGCTTGACACAATTGAACACCCACATCGATGAAATGACCGATATCAATATCTCATCTCCAAACAGAGAATACCTTTCAAATTTAACAGAATCACCATCAAATGCTGATTCTCCACTCTTTCTATCCACCACAGAAGAACATACAATAGCAGAATTGGCCTATAATAACATGTTCACAGACCACCCGTCGTCTCCTTCCGATGATATTGAAAAATTATTTGCTGAGTTAATTCCTCAATTCAATATTAATGAACAGAAAGATACTGGTACTAGTAATGTCACTGACAACTACTCTTTAGATCTTAGGACAAATGGAACAATTAGTTTCCCACAAGCACAAGAACTTTTCACATTTTTCCACGAAAAGATCTCTCCGTATTTATTTGGATTTCCGATATCACAAATTGCCTTACCAACGGTTTGGGTACGATCACCTATTTTGGTAGCTGCTATATGTACAGTAGCTGCTATACATCACCCTGTACATAACAATCTATTTGATCCCTTGAAAAAAGAACTGGATTTCCTTTCTAAAGAAATTTTATTTAAACAAATTCATACAGAAATTGAGACTATAGATACTATTATTGCTTTATGTGTTGCAGGATTCTGGCTTCCTGATAGCTTTATGCTTACTGCTGTGGCTCTAAGATTGGCCAAAAATGTTGGACTCAACCTGTTGTCTGGAATTGACCGGTATTCACAAGATTTTTTGCCGCCATCGTCTATTAATAAAGACAGATTGAGATTATGGTACCTATTATATACTCTTGATGGGCATCAGGCTTTAACGTTTGAAAAGCATCCCCTTATAAATCCGGAAGATATATCTCTTATGAAAAGTAGGCAACTTCTCCTCAATAGGCCTATCGTCCCAGGCAATATCCCAACAACAAAGGAAGCGGAACAACAGTTAGAACCGAGCTCAATTAACTCTTTGGCAGATATGAGATTAGTGTCTCAAGTAGAATTCAATCAGGCAGTTAAGAGCATCTTTCAGGAAAGGGGATGGGATCTTTTAAAACCTTCAAATATTGGCATTCCTTGGCAGACCAATCTTGACTTAGATAAGTGGATGGTTTCCTGGGCTTGTATGTTAACTCCTAATGGCACTAGTGATAGTTCTTCATGGGCTTCCAAAAGCACGTTAATTCATTATAATTATGCTATGATGCACATAAATTCGAGCGCAATTAGAGATATACAAGCACATGGCAAGTTGGGTGAAGTTGATAGCGATGGTATCGGAGATAGCTCTTCCTCTGACTTGCTGGCTAAATACTTTTCTTCATCGTCTTCATCGTCATTGTCATCCGCATTGGCATCTTCGTCCCTGTTATCAACGGCTCAATCTGATTCTATAGCGATTTCTGCCGCCCAGAATGTTCTTAAGATGTCTACTACGGATAAAGACATACTATCAGCATTGCGCTATGTCCCTATTCATGTTCATATGATGTTGTATTATGCGGCCTTGTTGCTACTTCATTCTCTATCTTCTTCTAGTTCACCCAAGTTATTCCGCTCTACTTTAACACTTGTTCGTAATCTTCGTTCAACTATGCTATCATGTTCTAGTGGCCGTCAACAGTTGACAAGTAAAATAATTGATAGCTTAGGGTCTGCTATGACGTTGAAGGTTAAAGAATTAGAATATAGTGTTCAAGAAGACGAAGATCAAGATGACAGTGATGTGACAAGAAGAACTATCACTGGTTGGCCGGGCAGTGTAGCATCCCATATAAGATAAATATATATATAAATATATATTATTTTATTGTACATGTAATGTTTTACAAAAATGGCCTACCCGGTTGTAGCAGGGCCCCCATGGCCATTTCTACGTTCGGTATCTTAAACACGACCTCTTCTGGTACATAGCCCTCTCAGACCCTTCGCTCTCGCTGTGCAGAGCCCTTTGTATCTATTCTTCAAATACGACCTCTTCTAGTACCTAGTCCTCTCCAACCTTGTTTGAAAATATGATTAACCTCTTCAAGAGGCATACCCGCAACTTCAGGATAATATAAATAGATGCCAATATATGCAATAAGAGTAAATGCAGCATAAAGAAGGAACGTACCAACCGGTGTTATCCATTCCAGTAGAGATAAAAAAGTAGCAGACACTAAAGTGTTACAAATCCAATTCGTGGATGAAATAAGCATTGAACCGAATGAGCGAACATCTAAAGGAAGAAATTCAATAGCCTGCCATGGAACATTACCTAAACCAGTAGAGTAGGAAGCTACAAATGTAAAAGTAGTAATTATAGTAAGGTATTTTGAAATATCTAAAGATGATGATGATGATGAGCCGGAATCAGGATCCACGACGGTCGTAAAGTTATTAAAAGAAAATGCTGTTGCTATTAGAGCTATTACCATTATCCAAACAGTCCTCAGTAAAATAGCTCTTCGTCCAATGATATCTATATATTCAACAGCTATCCATGTGAATGCGAAATTGGTAACAGAAACTACTAAGCTAACAGCTATAGGATTTTGAAAACCTACAGAAGAAAATAAACTGACTGAATAATACATAAATCCATTAAAGCCACAAAGCTGTTGAGAAGCCATTAATCCACAAGCAATAACAAGTGCCCGGAAATTAGAAGATATCGTGAACAATTTGAAAAACGGCGAGTGATCTTCAGTATCCTGACGATTCTCCTCTTCAATTTGTGCTTCAATCATTTGCTCAACCTGAGAAATATCACTCTGAGGATATAATTTAGCAAGAACCGTACTTGCTTCAGTTAATCTACCTTTTAGAATCAAATATCGAGGAGATTCCGGAATGAATGCTACAACTAGTAAAAACAACAATGGTGGAATTCCTGATATACCTACCATTAATCTCCAGCCATGAGAAACATATTGAAATCCAGCACCAGATAAATAAGCAAGAACTTGACCTGCAGTGGTAGACACAGAATTGAGAGCAACTAAACGACCACGGTGTTCAGAGGGAGATGCTTCAGCAATGTAAACTGGAACAGTTGTTGATGCAGCACCAACTGCTATACCAACTATAGCTCTTCCAAGTACTAAAATTTCAAACGAGCCAGCAAATGCCATAATCAAAGCTGCTATTATAAAAACCACACATGAGCTTGTGATTAAATATTTCCTACCGAATTTACTGGCATATATTCCAGCTAACAGAGACCCTACAAGTGCAAATAAGGCTGTGACTGAAGTTATTGTCTCTAGTTCCCAAGCACTTAAAGAATGACCCAAATCGTCACCTATTAGCAGCAATAAACCAGAGATTAGTCCTGTATCATAGCCGAACATTAAACCTCCAACTGATGCACAGCATATGACTAAGATTGTGTAATTATTCAAAGGATGTTTCTGTTTGATAGGTGGGGAGGGGGAGGAGTACGAAGATAATAATCGCCCATCATTTGCGTCAAAATTCGTTGTTATATCATCCAAATCTTCTCGTGTAAGAAGATTTCTTGATTCATGATTATCCATGACTTAAAAAATAGCAGTTTATTTCAATAAGTATATCTCTTTATTTATCTCTATGACCACATTCGATCGTATAGATAAGGAGAAGATGAAGATGCGGAGACAGACCAGATTATCTTCATAATAATAAATTGGTACCTAGGAATCCTAGATTATCTTCATAAAATGAATATATCCTTTTAACGGACCTTTTCTTGACGACTAACTCTTTATTAGTACTATTAAACGTGAAAACCTACAGTCCACCTAATAAGGCTGACTAACGATACCGTCTACACGTAGGTTACACTAGTAAATACAACCTTAAACGACACGCGCCTAACATAACGTGTTAGTTCTATTCTACGCGCATGACAATGTACATGGGAATTGATCAATACAGGACACTTACAGTACTTAACGAACAGTGCTTACAAGCTATTTAGGCTTATTTATGATAAGCTAAATAGCTTGTAAGCACAGTTCGTTAAGTTTTATTGAAAGTCACGATTGTAACTAGTTAGGAATAGGGGTTACTACTACCTTGTTAGAAGAGCTTATCTAACAGGGATTCCAGATTGAATCCAGTAGTATCCAATACTTGTGGCTGACAAGTATCAATAGCAGTCCGTGCTAGTTAAGATATTGACGTTAATCAAAGATATTATAAAATAAAGTAAATTCAAAGTTCGATATGTATATAAGAAGAATAAAAGAAATAAACGAATGATAAGAAAATATTGAAAGTACTGACGAAATGATATATTAGGGTTTGATTGGAACGCACAGAACGAAAGGGGTTAAGTAAAGGTTATAATAAAATATATTATTATTATATTATAGTAGCTTCTCAGTTAACAATAAGATTAACAATGAATATAATAACGTTAACAATAATATCAATGATCCTGAATCTAGTATCTACTTACCTTCTCAGTTAGGAATTAGTGAATTGATTAATATAATCAAACAGCCCTAAGAGAGAAAGTAAGAGGGAGAGAACGAGGGAGGTGCCGACAATTTAACTAACGAAAATTTTACACGGCATTAAGTCACGTGATGTCAATTAAGTGAATTCATTCAAATTAATTCTAACACTCTTATCAGATAGAGTCTTCCTGCGTAGTCCCCAGCTACGCTCGAGAAAAGATACGAATTCAACCCGAGCGAAGCGAGTTTTACGGGATTTATGGCATAGCTCCAGCCATAAAGACATTCTATCAGCATTGCGCTATGTCGCTATTCATGTTCATACCATCGGAGGAAGAACTGGACACCGCCCGAGGCCCACGGCAAACGCGCGGCGCATGCGGCTCACGCGGCGATTATTTACCCTCCAGATCTTCGGTTCGGACCTTTCGCTGGCAAAATATAACCATTCTCTTCTCCATCTGTGCCTGAGTCCGTCTCTGTCTTTCGGTCCGTCTCTGTCTGTCTCTGTCTCTGTCTCTATCTCTGTGTGTCTCTGTCTGTATCTTCCGGTTGTCTTTAAGAGAAGATTGTTGTGGAAGAAATAAAGGGGAAGGGCGATTCATTAGAAAGGCTTGCATTTTAGCTGGAGAGGTCTCAAACTCAATTTGTTTGAAGAGGGACAGTCGGAGAGAATAAAGAATCATCAAAGCGAATATAAAATAGATTCTCTTTTGTAGAATCATCCGTACTATGTTTGAATCCATTCCAAATATGGCTCGTAGATCAAATACTTCATCTCCAAATTTGCTTCCATTAGCAACATCAGATTTGTCTAATAGAATAAATGATCAAATACCTCAAAGAAATTCTTATTTTCAAGCGCGGAATTCTGGAATCCCAACTGGAAATATGCATTATACGTCATCAATCGATAATGGTAGTGGAAGTGGCGGTAGTGGTGGTAGTTCTATAGGAATTGGAAGATTAAGATTACCTAGAGTTTTAAGAAGATTATTAAGGCCGCCTACTTTAGATTTTGAAACTGCTATTTGGGAAATTCTTTATTTAATTATTTCTCCTCGAAAAGTTTACAAATCATTGTATTATCATAAACAAACTAAAAATACTTGGGCTCGAGATGACCCATCATTTATCATTCTGTTATCTTTCTTCTTAAGTATTTCAGCAATTGCATGGGGTTTAGCATATTCACCGGGGGTGGGATCAATTTTGAAACTTATGATTTATATGGTAGTAGTGGATTTCTTGGCTACTGGTATAGTTATTGCCACTATAGGATGGTTATTTGCAAATCGATTCTTAAGACAAAGACAGACTCGTGGGGTTATGTCTATGTCAATAGGTGGGGACGGAGAATTGGAATGGGCATATTGCTTTGATGTTCATTGTAATTCATTCTTATTAATTTGGTTATTTCTTTATATTTTACAATTCATCTTATTACCAGTACTGAATAGGAGTAATTGGGCTTCTATATTTTTAGGAAACACTTTATATTTCATTGCTTTATCATATTATTTCGTGATAACGTTCCTAGGTTATTCTAATATGCCATTTCTTGAACATACTGAATTACTACTATTCCCCATTCCGGTTTTATTTGTACTATATATTATAAGTTTGTTTGGATTTTCCATAGTCAGGACAATGGTTGACTTGTATTTTAGATAAAATTGAGAATGCTCAAACCTAATTTTCATTTTAACAATACACTCGCGAAATGAACTTCTATAGTGCAAACTCATAGCATCAAATAATGAATAACTGAATAATAAGTTTACCCTATTCTGCAGTAGTTGCTCTTATCTCTCCCTCGTGAGTGATCTGCTTGTGGTCCAGATGGTTTTGCTTTTTGGGTGCAGTCCCAGTCTGCCTCTAGATCGGTGCTCTATCGGATTCTTTCCAGTCTGTCTCGCTAATTGGAATCCTAGACTCTACTTCTCTTTCTTCAGTTGAGGTACCTGCTCTTCCCTGCAATTCGATTAATGCTGAACAATTATTTCATGCGTTTACCAAAATATGGGCAGCCTCAATTGTCGAAGACCGATCCTATTCCAAGCCCGGGCTGCACGGTTGAACGAGCGAAGCCATCAAAGGCGTCAAGGAGTATCGGATCCCATGGGCGGAGTTTCTGCCTCCAGAAACAGATAATCCCTAGAGAGAGTAACAGGAATATGGGCAGAACTCCTCTGCCGCGGCCGTAGTAGAGCAACGGGTTCTAGTGCTCCACGCCGACTGCCAGAGGCGGCGAGGATATTACAGGGGTAAATAGCAATAAATAAGTTAAAAAAAAATAAAAATGGAACACATACGGTTTAAAACAAAAGATAAGCAGCCGTAAGAGAAGTCATAGCAAATAAATATTAAAAAAAAAAAAAAATGGAACACATATGGTTTAAAACAAAAGATAAGCAGCAGTAAAAGAAGTCATAGCAGATAAATATTTTGGGAATATTACGCATAAATAAAACTTTTGGAGTAGAACTACGAATAGTAATTCAATCTATATTTTTTTTTTTTTTTTTTTTTTTTTTTGTGATAGAGAAAAGCAGTATTACCTTTTCTGTAATTGAAGCATATGATAAAGATCATTGGAACCAAAGATTCTTTTTTCTTCATGCTGGACCTTAATGACAAATTCATAAGCAGAATCATTGGCTCTACGATAAATACTTCTCCATATTTGGAAAGCTCGAGGACTAACTGGAGGAAGACCAAAACGATGAGCACCACGCCTTATTTGATCTTCTACTTCAGCAGATTCATCACAGTTACCAAATCTTCCATGACAATAAAGAGCAATTAATCCATCTAATTTCTCGGGAGATATCTTTCTTGAGATTTCTACAAGAACAATCATCGCTTCTTCTAGTTGATAAAGAGGTTTAGGGGACATTATGAATTGAGATGAAATACTAATTATTTGATTATTTTTTGGAATGATTTATAGTTGTTGTTTTCCGAAAAGACAGAAATAAGCAAATTATGCTTCTATTAAATAGTAAAATAACCATCAAATGATATTCTACAACTCTTTCTTGAATGCTTCAAATGCCTCAAATCAACCAGAAAAACTATGTTTGCTTGTGTTGAAATCTTTTGTTTACTAATTCAAAAAGGACCAATTTCGTTATTGTATTCAACTGTCCAAAAAATATCATTTATGAGGTGGATCTAGATACAGATAACAAAATAAAGTGTTACAAAGGTACCTGAAAATAGTGGATACGAAAGCATATCTGGAATTAAATAGTGGATAAGACAACCTGAGATGATATAACACTACTTGATTTTTTGGAATATTCAATATTGAAATCAGACGATCCCCAGATGAGCATATCTAATCTAACTCCGAAAAAATAAATACAAGACTTTTTTTGATATGAGTATGTCTTACTATTATTAATTGACACAACTGAAACCCAGGAGTTACCAAAATTATGAAGAAAAACAAAATAATATAATAAATTTCAATGGGTCCAAGATTTATTGAAATTTTGAAAAATTAATATAATTAAAACATTGAATTGCGATACCTCATCTTCCTCGGGAGAGTTCCAGACCCTAGTTCTTGGTGCACTCGCTACTCGCAATTTTGTAGGAACCATAACCAGGAACCAAGACTACTCCAGCCCAGAGAGCTAGATACCCATTCGCCATCTACCCGAGGAAGATGGTGAGGCTCTATAAGTGAGAATCTGTGAGATTAAAAAAATCTGGAACAAAACAAACATATTCGGCAGATCGATGAGATGATCCTGGATATGCAGTAACAACAACAAGTAACCCTATCGAAACCCTAGAACAGATATCATGAAATGATTTTAGTTATTAATAAACTTAACTTTTCCAGAAGTTCCATCGCCAGAGACTATTGCAGTATCATCTGTGTCTTAACTACTACACACGTTATCATAAAAATTATCAAATGTGGCCTGTATAACGTTATACATGACATTACATGTCATAATTTATATCAGATGAGGTCTGTACCATTATAAATCTGGTGGGGTAATATGATGAGGCAGTTTTAAATTAAAAATGGCTGTTCTAGCTGTCAGGGCATGTTCTAGCTAAAAACGTGGTAGTGCATTATGCGTTAGTTAGTATTTTATGTTCAGGGTTCTGCAGATCATGAAGATATTGCTCTAGCGTAACAACTGGTGCAGATAATTAAGTTACTGTAACTAGTTAACGTTAACTTAACCGTTAAAGTCACTTAACTTGTTAACGTTAACGTTAACGTTAACACGTTAAAGTTAAGTTGACGTTAATGGTTAACGTTAACGTTAACCTTAATCTGACTCTGGATCATGCACTGCATTTACATAAGTAAGACTAAAAGACTGATGATACTTTGCATTTTTATCTAAACAGTTCAGCTTAATGGATACTATGCTATTATTTTGTTTTTAACTTAATCCACTTTTTTTTTAAAGTTCAATGCAAATATGAAACTTGAACGCACTCATGACACTAGAGTTTCTTGCATTCAAGCCTCAATTGGGCCACATAAAAGTTTACTTACTTGAGCCTCATTTGGGGCCCCAACAAGATTCAATGAAGCGAGAAAAGGCAATTCCTAAAATTGTCAGAGCAAGATGACAGGATCTAGGCCCGGTACTCTAACTCTTTAGTGGCGATTCTCCTTGAAAAGAAAGCTTCAACTTACACATTCATTGTCATTGGTTTGTGTTTCCAGCTCGTTTGAGAATTAATAATTTTTACTAATTCTTGACAGTAGCGGGACTCACAAAGGTAGATTCTGGAGCGAAGCAAGATCAAGGAACTTTACCGGAGGTTTTCAAGACTATACGTTGATATAAATTATCGACATAAATTTATAACATATCCATGATTAAACCTGAGCGAAGCGAGGGCTTGAAGTCTAGGGCTAAGCCCTAACCGCCGAAGGCAACCATTCGTCCTGCCAGTCCCTCTCGTAAACTTCCCGCGGCTGGGAAACTACCTTAAATGTCGTAGAACAGTCGTACTCGCTTTGTCCGCGAAGTTCTGCAATATACCAGATGGTTCTAAAGTCGTTCTTAGAAGATATCGTGGATGTCAAATAATCGGCAAGGTGGCCGTAATAGGAATTTATTACTACTCTGTTGACCGGGGAATAACGATCTTGGGAAAATCCCTCCGATGTCAGAGGCTGCCGGAAAAGATCCGGGGCATGTCACTAATGGCGTCAGATTCTGGGAATTCCTCGAACATTTCTAAGGGTCCCTATCATAGGCGATAGAACAAGGCCTCTGCCCCAACCACTGGAGGTAAAAAGGACGGGGATCAATCGGTCTCCCACCAAAGTCAATCGGCAGAAAGGGGATATACCCCTGTCCAAGAGGAACCAGACACCGATATGCCAAGAAGATGTTTTGTCGATCAAACAGTTATCGCGAGCACGATTCGATAATCAAATAACTTGATTAAATACATCGTATGGCATTTACACACTACACATTAACGATAAGTTACGATTAATATGATTAATATGATTAATATGATTGTCAAATTCTCAATGTTGACTCATTGTTGAGCGAACAACAGTGGTATTTATCGAAGTGTATTGTTAAGGGGGAAGAGGTTAGATCAAATCTATATTTATGCTAATGCAATGCATTCACGGGTTAAGAGTGAGATCGCCGGAAAGCGTGTCGGTAATATACTGACTGATACAGAAGTTATTTAAACGAGATTCAACAGAGTCAACTCGAACGCATAATAACAGTTCCATAAAACATCTGCCTATTTTAGAAGTAGAAGCAGAGCTCGATTGAGAGTGTGAGACGCATTAACAGTTAAAGAAATGCCCAACTGCAGTCCAAACACCCGAATGTGGAGAGGAACTTATCGGTTACACAGTACATGATGTATAACAGGCCGATACTAAGACAAGACAAGCAATTTTTTAAATAACAGTTAACGTTAACGGTTATTAAAGATTAGATGCAGCACGATTTATACCCCAATGTTCTAGCCCCTTTTCTCGATGGACAGACGAAGAACCCCTGTTCTTTGCCTTGAATTCTGTCTCAGACATTATTCTTGATATCCTAAGTACTCTCTATCTAAATAAACCTTTTAGTCAAGTTGTTACAAGTTGACTGTGCTAATTGGTACTGTACACAAGGATTTAAGTCAAAGGATATATTGTAATCGATTCTGTATTTTATCACATGAAAAAACAAAATAAATGCATTTGTGTGTTTGATCGCATAACGCGAAATAATTAAGTTGGTTTTTTGTGTCATTTTGACTCCAAATTCGTGTAAATAGCCGCATCACAGATAAATTATGCAAATGCAAGTAGAATTAGCAGCAGAAATAACGTTAAGTTAGTTAAAGTTAACCCGTGTTAACAGTAGAATGATCAGAATTAGCAGCAGAATTAGCAGCAGAATTAGCAGCAGAATTAGCAGCAGAATTAGCAGCAGAATTAGCAGCAGTATCAGTAGAATCAGCAGAATTAGCCGGATAATCAATAGGACAATTTAGAGGACAATTACCACCAGAATCATTACCATCAAGCCGAATCAACAGCCCCAAATACAGAATCAACATAAGAATCATCACTTTAAGCTGCTAACGGATATGTCATCTTCAGCACTGGCGGAAGATTGGACATTTATCTAAGGCCCTGTTTCAACGTTAACGGTTATAATGTTAACTACTGTAGCCGAAACGCTATGTCTCAATCCATTGACGACAGTTCTTGAGCAGGCTTTCACTCCTGACTTTAAATTCATCATACAAATTCATGATTCATACTAACTTCGACAATACCAAGAATTTTTCCATCTCTTGGATAAATGGCAGGAAATCTGAAATCATAATCAACCACACTAGCTAGCTAGCTATTATTTTATCGATCACGTTCTGCTATAAAGATCGAAATCACCTGCGCTGATTGACCGCACATCGGCAAAAGCAGTTAACAAGCTGCAGATCTATACTATAACTGGAAACCAGTTATACGTATTATTTGGTGAATTAGTTACTTTGTAGCCGCGCGCAGATGTCCGGCCCGCAAAATGCAACCTCTGCTTTAGAGCAACTGCATATTACATGTAACATGTTAACGTTTTGGTTAAAGTCACTTACCCAACATGTATGCAACAAATTGCCAATTTGTCCCCCCTAACCCATATCAAACGATTAGGTTTCGTCTTATGTGAGATCCGTTAACAGGTTATTTCTGCTGCTGCTTTATGGCATTGTCCAAGTATTGGTTCATTTGCCAATTGGTTCTTCGTGTGCTTCCGTCGCGTTACTCTTTACTTTGCAATAACAGGTCGTCGTCTTCCAGTTGTATTTGTTTTTGTGTTCTTTTTTTATTATCGTCCATATATTTAGTATTTGGAGAGAAGGTAGAGACAGTTTGGGGCTCTTTTTGTTCCGGTTGATTTTATATTCCGTTCTTTTTAGACAGCCTCTCTCCTATATAGTCATCAGGATATATTCGAATATGAGATTTTGTTGAACTCTCTTAAAGGGGAGAAAAGGAAACTGGTATTATTGTTACTAGTTTGAAGGAAGATATTTCGATTTATGGGAGGACAAGAGAGAGGTGACGACGGTTACAGACCTAATTATATATATTGACGATCCGGAAAAAGGGTAGGTTAGCTTATAAAGACACGGGATTTCTCAACGAGTAATAGTGACTAACAAAAGATTCATAGCTTGTGATAATGGGTGTTGGAGATAGTCTTCCATCTTCAATCATCAAAAATGAGGGTGATCCAAAACTTAATTCAAGTAATGAACCTTCTCCTTTGGTAAATATTAGTCAGGATGTAACCCCTGTGGTTACTCCGGGTTCTGTGGGATCTGTGGGATCTATAGGTGGAGAAAGACAAATTTCCTTTTCTGGACATTTACCATCTACTTCTTCTTCTTTTGCAATCAAGCCATCTTCGAAGAGGTCTAAAAAGATCGCGTCAAGTGCTCATTCATCTGTTTCTCCTATGACATCTGCCTCTAAACCAATATTTACCGTGGCACCTTCAAAACCTCCCACATCTTCTGATAAGCCTTCATCTTCATCCGCAGTAACTTCAATTAGACCCTATAGATCTCGTCGTCAGAGACCCTGTGATTACTGTCGGCGACGTAAAATGCGATGTGAAATGGTTCAGGAAACAATGTGTTTACAATGTCAAAAGAATAAAACCACCTGTACCTTTCTTAATCAACCCGTTAAAAGGAAAAAGGCTCCACCTAATGCGTCTTCTGATTCGGTAGACGATGATGGAGGAGTAGAAGGGAAAGCAATAACGGTTGGTAGTAGTGGTAGTACTAGCGGTATTATAGGAACACCAAATTCTGTGGATTCAACGAAATCGCCATCTTCTGTTACAACAGTTAGCTCTACAACAGTGCACCAACAACATCCACAATATCCACAACATCCACAACCACAACCACAACTACAACCACAACCACAACCACAACTACAACCACAACATCCACATCCACATCCACAACTTCCACATCCACAACTTCCACATCCACAACCACAACCACAACCACAACCACAACCACAACCACAACCA
The DNA here is from genome assembly GCA_030583505.1 of Sugiyamaella castrensis. Taxonomy (NCBI): domain Eukaryota; kingdom Fungi; phylum Ascomycota; class Dipodascomycetes; order Dipodascales; family Trichomonascaceae; genus Sugiyamaella; species Sugiyamaella castrensis. The sequence goes on from JAJMIF010000182.1 coordinate 21,888, forward strand.
CAACATCCACAACATCCACAACCTATTAGTGGATCTTTAATAGAAGTCCCTCCTATGGAACCTCCGCCTCAAGTAGAAGCATTAATGGAAGAACACGAACCACCTTTAGTTCCCGAAGGTTATCATTCTGCTGCATTGTTAGGATTACCCGGTGATCAGGACCCTTATTTGTTACAATACTATAATTATAATGAAACTGATCAAACTTGTAGCTTCATCAAACATGCTTTAAGAAGAGTAAACGATAATCCAGCAATGCCTATACAGTTTTTAGCATTTAATGATGAAAGGGGCCGTACTGTTGAGGATGAAAGAGCTGCACAATTGGAAAGAATTGACCGGATAGCTGGCAAATTTGAAGAACAATTGTTGGCTCTATATTTTCGTTTTGTTCATCCTACGTACCCAATAGTCGATAAAATGATATTTTATCGAGATTACTATTATAGCAAGAAAAGTATAAACCCTGGCTTATTATCAGGATTATTGGCTTTAAGTTGTGTCTGGTGGAAATATGATTCGATTTTATGTGTCAATAGTATTCCTCCAGATCTCTCAGAAGAACTTTACAATGAATGTGAAATTGCTGTGAATCGTGATATAAAATATCCAAACTTATCTACTGTTCAAACTTTATTATTATTGTTACAAAAACGATTACTCATGGATCAGACCGCTGAAACTTATGCTGTATCTGTTGATATTGCTCGTCTTGTTGCAGTTTCTCAAAATCTCGGTCTTCATCTTGATTGCTCAAGTTGGAGTATTCCTCCTTCAGTAAAACGATTACGTGAAAAACTATGGGCCACAATATATATCATGGAAAAATGGACTTCTGTTAATGCTGGTAGACCATCATTATTAGTAAGTGCAAATTCCACTAATGATTTATATGATTCAGAGGATCCTACTGAACAATTATTTGTATACTTAGGTAGGTTGACTTCTATTCTTGATGGAGTTATTCAGCAATTATATAGTGTCAGGTATGTTGAGGCACAATATTATAATATGGTCGAGACTCAGAATAAAGTCGATCATTTTTTTGATGTTATTGACATTTGGCGGAACGAATTACCTGATGATATTAAAGATATGCAATGTACACTCCCAGGTCAATTTTGTAAAAATGGTACTTTACATTTAGCTGCTCTGACTGTAGAGATTTTATTACATCGAATTCGATTAAGACCGATTTGTTCTAATTTACCTCGGTATGCTGAATATCGTGCCCATGCTGCTGAAACTATTCAAAGAGTTATTCAATTCACTTTGGAGATCACACATTCTCATTTACATGCATTTTGGTATTCGATGACCCGTTTAAATTTTTCAACAATTGCTCATTTTGTATTTTATCATCATTTAACTAGTCCTACTAGTCAAGAATATGGAGAAACAAGAGATACATTAAGAAAATGGTTATTTGCATTGAGAGTATTAAGTCAAGGTTGGGAAGAAGGTACTGGACTGGCTACTCTTCGAATGGATACTGTTTTTTGGATGGGTAAAAACTTATTTGCTTCTAACTATGGTAATCATCATAATGACAACGATGATGATGATAATGATAGTAATAGTAATAGTAATTTTAGGACTGATAGTGAGAATCATGATGACAGTAATGACGGTGTCGATAGTAATGATCATAATGAACATCAAAATGAACAGCATAATAATAGCATCAACCACTCTAGTCGTCATAATAATAATAATAATAATAATAATAATAATCACAATCATATTGAACCGCCATTGGCATGGTATGATAACCAAGGGTCTATAGAACCTTATCATGAAAACATGGCGGATCCTCATCAGCATCCACAATATGGAGGAGAAGTTGATCATATGTTATTATTGAATGAGGATATCATGCCTCAGAATGAACAGATTGATCACTTTTTAGGACATGAAGTTCCTGATAATCTCGCAAACGCATATTCGGAATATTTTGATCATGATTCCGATCAAGGTATGCTAACTCAAGAACTTCATGATATTCTTGCTGTTCCTGATGATAGTATATTTCATAATGACGTGAATTACGATTCCCATCATCACAGGCATTAGGGGGAGAATTGTCCTGGGCTCGGGTCCTTAGCTGTCTCCATCTTCTTTTGTGTATTTTGCACGTGTATATTAGATTTTTTATTAATTTATTTTTATTATGATCTATAAATTGTAGTGGTATTGTTCAGATTTAAGGAGGGTTACTAGTCTGATATAACTCTGGCAGCTTGGGGCCCATACTCGAGAGCTAAGAGAACAGATGATGACTCTCAGATATAGGTCATCCAGATACAGATCAAAGGACGGGAGTATTATATCTATAAATTATTGTCCAGTCGATTAAGGCGGAGCTAGTGGTATTGGCCAGCTCCCAGGACTCCAGGACTCGTTAGAGTAAAAGTATCATTGTATGATATAAGATCATTAACAGAAGTCGAAGATCCTCCACAAACTATCACTATTACAATAGATTCAGAAGTTAATTTTATTAAATCTCCTAGCTTGTTCTCATAAACAGGAGCTAAAGCAGCTCCACATGCTGGTTCGACAATAAATTTATGATCTTCAGCAAATTGTACACAAGCTTTTGCAGCGGAATTATCAGTAATTGCCAAATGCTTAGTGGGATGAACTTTAATAGCCAATTGAAGAATTTCCTCAGGAATAAAAGTGGAACCTAAAGAAGATGCAATGGTATCAATTTTATCTAGAATAACTTGCTGACCAGCTATTATAGATCTGCCTAAAGAAGCAGCTCCTTCAGTTTCCACAGCAATAATAGGAACATCTTGCCAACCATTACGTTGTAATCCACGAACAACTCCAGCATATAAACCTCCTCCTCCGACTGATAGAATTACAGCATCAGGTTTAATAGTTCCTTGGGGCCCTAATGGAGATAACTGTTGCTTGATCTCATCAATAATTGAAGCATGACCATTCCAAATCTCTTCATCATCAAAAGGATGACAAAACACTGGCTCAATATCTTCAGGTAAAGATGGGATTAATTCGTTTAATAAATAAGAATTTGCCTCGGCCCAATGATTACCATTTATAATTGGTATAGCGCCAATTGTTTTCAATCTATCAATTGTAGGTTGTTTAGTTGTTTTAGGAACAACTACAGTACAAGGTTTATGATATAATTTAGCAGCATAAGCAGCAGCTAAACCAGCATTACCACCAGAAGAGCTAAAGATTTGAACTTTTTCAGGGGTTCTCGAATGTTTGATTCTATCAGCAACCAGAGATGAGATTCCTCTTGATTTAAAAGAACCACTAGGTTGAGTATTTTCCAATTTAAGAAACACTTTAGATTTAATGATATCTGAAAGATAAGCTGAAGGGAGTAAGGGGGTTTGATGATATGCGGTAATTAATTCCATGGTGATAGAGAGATGATGAACAAAAATGAATGATAAATGGAAACGAAAGAAATGAAGGAATGAAGGAAATAAAATAACTAATTTTCAATCAAATAACCGAATAAAAAATAAATAAATAAAAATAAAACATTCTCCCCAAATCAGGATAAACATTTCGGAGATCAGACACCGTAACCCTAACATCTATCTAAGACACCTGCAGGTATTCGGCAATCTGGCAGCACGTATGAGCTGGCTGCCGACGCTGGCGATAGATTTTAACAGTTGATTCCATGACTAGTCCTGGACCTTGAATCTCGTTAAACTCGATGACTAGTCCAAACTGATCTATAGCTCCCAACAATTAAATCCGCAGCTTGTTTTGCTCGAGGTAAACTGTTATCCCTTAGTATAAGGTACTAGACTGAACAACTACATCATAGACCTTGAGAGAAGCAAAATTACGGAGTTCATAGTAGATTTGTTACTCCTCTTCCCCTCGGAGCCTCTGAACGGATTAGCTGAACCCAGAGTTACCGACTTCGAGTCAGGCTTTGGGGTCCGGGTTCAGAAAGATCTTGAAAATCGGCGGGTCAAATATTAGTAATAATATTAACGTTATTACTAACATTTTACGTAAGTAGTCAACTCACGTGATATGATGATAAGCGCGCGCGCGCATCCGGTTCTCGATTTCATTTATAAGCTTCTTCCAGGTTTATGGCCTTTTTCCTTTTTCCTTTCTCTCTAATTCTCTATATCTCTATCTTGTATGATATCAGAATAATTCTATTTAGTTGGTATTGTTCAATTATGGATAAATTCTTCAGACCAAATAGAATTTACGCTGTAGCTGGTGCTTCATCAAATACTGAAAAATTTGGCCATAAAGTTTTTGCTTGGTATGTGGACCGAGATTTACCAGTAACTCCAATCAACTTTCGTAAAGAAGTCATCTTGGATGTACCAAGTATTGGCAATATCAAAGAAATCTCTATTCCTAATGATGCCTATGATGGTATTGGATTAAGTGTGGTTACTCCTCCTGCTGTTTCTAAAGAACTATTGGCTGACATAGCAAAATTACATGGAGCAGTTAAGGCAATTTGGTTCCAGCCAGGAACTTATGACGCTGAAGTAATTGAAGAGGCTAAAAAAGTAGTACCTATTGTTATTCAGGATTGTGTATTAGTTTCAGGAGATCAATATCTCAGTAAATTGTGAAAAACAAACAAATTCTCATTACAATAATGAATTAATAAATAAAAAATAAAAAATAAAAAATAAAAAATAAAAAATAACTGCCTTTATCATTGGGTCTGGGGCTACGCCTCATCCTCCCCTGAACATCTATTGATCGACTAGCATCTTCTTAAATACTGATCCCCAAGTTTCATTTTCTCCTGCTGAACCTGACAAAATTACAATCTCATAAGGAAATGGTGCTGAGTCAGTAGTCGTAATAGGCGGAATATGATCTTTGTTTGCATTAACTGTAATAACAATTGTTTCTATAATCTCTCGTAACTTGTCGGCTGTACTCTTCCTTATATTTTCTCGTTCTGATTCATTAAGAGCAGATGTTGCTGTTATAGATAAAACCCATTGTTCCCAACATATATCTTCGTGGGTTTTCCCAAACCATGATGGCTTACGACTACGTCTTTCAAAAAATTGGATTCCGATTTCACCCGACCCCGAGTTCTCTTCCATTACTCTCAGAAGAGAAGAAGCTTTATCTTCAATCTTCAGATCTACATCATCACTGACTACAGAGGGCTATCAAAGTTAGTAAAATGGCGGTCCCGCTAGAAATCCCTAGTCAGAAATTTAACTCCTAAAGCAGAGCAATCTCAACAGGTCCGGGCGATGTCATAGCTGCTGGAGGCAGAAAGAAGAGATCGGTACCCCCCCCCTCCCCCAACCATTATCATACTTACATAGGTTACTCCTAAAGCTTCACGAATCTGGGGCGTTATATGACCGAATAGCCTCTGAAATAAAATCGTTGATAAAACAACTGCAGGGGAAGTAGGTTAATAAATATATAAAGGAAAACTTAATTTCTTTCTGCTTACCTTTTACTACATCTTTGACTAACGTCCTGTCAGTTTTAACTTTGAATGAGACGTTCATGGCCGATTATATATAAGTCAAGATAGCTGCTTCTCTAGTTAAAGTTACGAAGTGGTGTGAAGGTAGATAATAACAATAACCGGGGTATTTTGATATTACTGTAATTGGCATATTTTGAGTCATTACCTTATACATGAATAACAGATCAATATTGAGACTTGAATCTCTGATTCCGAAAGATAGCTAGCAAGAAGGATATGAGATGTCGTCTTCAGCACGGACAATCGAGCCCAACACGGGCCAGCCGCTGACATAAATAAGTTATATGCAGAAAATATATTTACATATTTACAAGTGAAAGCTTGAAAGCTTGAAAGCGAACTAGTTTCATGCCAGTTCGGTAATTTGTTCATAGTTCGGCCTTTCCTCGAACCCCTTCTAGAATACCACTATTTATTATTGAATCAATATAATCCAATACCTGGGGAACCGAATTATAGTCTAACAGATCCCTCTCACTAGGTCTAAAACGACCTAATACATAATCAGATATAACCTGTGGATCTTTACTATTCCCGGGTCGTCCAATACCTATTCTTAATCTAGGAAATTCTTCTGGAAGAACTTCAGATATACTACGTAATCCATTATGGCCACGACTTGCCTTTGATAGTTGTTTCAGTTTAACTTCTCCTATATCCATATCTAAGTCATCATGAAGAATTAGGAATTTCTGAATTAATAATGATTGTTGATGACCATACTTATGTCCAAACCATTTAATTGCACCTGATATAGCCTGCCCTGACCGATTCATAAATGTATGTGATTGAAGAAGAACAATTCCAGGATGATTTTCATAAACTGTTAAAGTACCAACTCCACCAACTAAGCCCTCGATTCGTGGTCGACCTAATTTCAAATGCGATTTAACAGCATTTAACATCATATGACCAGCATTATGTCTAGTTCCAGTAAACTGTGGTTCAGGATTCCCAATTGAAGTTAGCTGAGAGAATAAGTTAGTTCGACCTCACCTTCGACCTCACCTTCGTTCTACCTTAGCCCTAAAGATCCGGGAACTGGGTCGATCGTGAGAAAGGCCGGTACAAGAACAGCTTTATCAAACCAGGAAGTCCAACGAAAAATAACTCATATTGACCTCGTCTTCCAACCGACTACTAGGCACACTTACAAATAGACATGAAGAACTTCCATTTGGTGCTTTTAGCTTTTGAATGACTTGGCGGATCTGTGACTGGATTTGCTTTGCCTGTTGGGACATGACAAAGTGGAAATGAATGAACTTCGGAAATTCGCCCAAGTTCAGGGGGGATGAATGAAGAAGATGGAGTGTTTGTCGCTGCTGAATCAAATAATATAATAATAATAAATATTGGTACCTAGGAATCCTAGCCACGGCTAAGCAGAGAGAGATACAGTTAGCTTAACTTTGCTAAGTTAGCTTACTTAGCCGAGCTCAGCCGGACTGTTGGGCCGTATTACATAATTCTACATGATGATCTCTATTCTATGTGGTTCCTGCATGCTACTCCTGAACGTTTGGTGACCCAAGCATTTGCTTCAATACGCTAAATACTAGGGGTTCACTATGAAACATTAGCGTAGGTCTCCTACGTTGGGACTTCCCAAATAGGTATAAGGATTGCATAGTCTGGGAGACCTCCTATTAAAATGTTGATTATGAATAGTAACGGAACTGATCATTTGTAGATCCCAATATAGGAATCTATTAGAGATCTTAAAGGTCTATCCTAATCTAAAGATTAGGTGTATCCGGTCCATAATCCGGATAAAAGATACCAGTAACGTAATAAGCAGTTACAGAGACAAATATAAGACTTCTAAGAGAATTATAATATATTGAAATATACGAAATAGAGATTGATTAATATACAATATAAGAACTTAAGATCAATAACCACGATCAAGTAATAAATAGTAAATAAATAAACCTTGTAATAAAAAACCCTTAACCTTTAATATTTCATATGATAAACGAGAAGAATCTATATTTCAGTTTGCCGCATAGAATGTGGCTCTGGATAGAAA
>JAJMIF010000183.1:0-38402 GCA_030583505.1 Sugiyamaella castrensis
ATCAACTTCATCAACTTCATCAACTTCATCAACTTCATCAACTTCATCAACTTCATCAACTTCATCAACTTCATCAACTTCATCAACTTCATCAACTTCATCAACTTCATCAACTTCATCAACTTCATCAACTTCATCAACTTCATCAACTTCATCAACTTCATCAACTTCATCAACTTCATCAACTTCATCAACTTCACTCCTTTGTCCAAGGGCAAGAGCACTACAATTGGCGGGAACACTTTCAACATTATCAAGGATAACAACGGAATTGCGCTCAAAAAAAAAACGCTGACCATCCATCACTCCGCCACGACGACCACGACCACGACCACGACCACGACCATGACCACAACCACGACCACGACCACAACCACGACCACGACCACAACCACGACCACGACCACGACCACGACCACAACCACAACCACAACCACGACCACGATCCCGACCACCCCGACCACCCCGACCAATATTAAATATGGCACCTATATTTTCTTCGGTCTCATATCAACTTTGGGTGCTGCTTATGTATATTGGTTAAACTAAAGGTCGAAGTCTTGAAGAAATTGATGAATTATTCCAAGACGAGACCAGTCAATCTGACCGTATTCGTATGGAACGTATTTATGAACATCTTGGTCTTCTTGGTGATTCAGTTCCAGTTGCCGAGAAGCTCGTTGTTAATGATGAGGTTACACATGTTGAAGACCTCTAATTGCCATCCCACTCTTGTTTAAGTTAATATAACTATCATATTATTATCTTTATGTATTGAATTTATGAATTAATCATGATATTACATGCTCTTTCTGTATCTTCCTAAGCTGGGCCAGAGCCTGATTTCATTTATTCTAAAGTGACTAGTATTTCTAGTTGACCTAAACTTTTTTTTGGTACTTACAAATACGCAAAATCTCATTGTCCATCATATTTCTGTTCATGACAGATTCATGGATAAGACAGTTAAAAATGTATGTACGAGAGACTTCTAAGCCTTTCTGTTTGAATCAGTCCAAGGCGTCCGGTGTTCATACTTGGATCCTCATTGCTATCAAAAACACAAACACATCATCTGCTCGAAAAATGATCTCACTACTGTGAAGTTAATTAGGTCTGACCCATGCTTTAATGAGTGAGAGACACTAGAGTCTACAGTCTATGATGACCGTTGCTCGGCTGCAATTCTAAGCAGATTTTGCATAAGCAAGGAGACATTTTTATATCTATATATAATTTATTTTACAGCATCTATTTTTGGTAGGCTTTAATTAAAAAATCAGGAGTTAATAAGAGAAGATAAGATACTGGCACACATCAGCTGAATCTTACGGCAATTCAACGCGAACAGAAATACTAGGAAATACTCGAAATGAAAATCATTAGCAGGAAAATGTGACGTGGAGATGAGAGGACTGCCCAAGCTATTCAGTTGTACTTGTTGGTCCACAGCCAGACACCATTCCAAATGCAAGATGACTGGAAGAGTTGTACTTGATAGTTAATTAGCTAGCTGGCGACTTCAGGTTAGGTGGAGAAATCAACGCCAATTAAGATCCTTCTTTACCAACAGCAGATGTTGGAAGGGAGTTTATTTTATTATAGAATAAGTAATCGATTAACACGCTATATTCAATTTCGAACATCATATCTCGCGTGTCTTGAACGTTCTCATATCTATCTATCTTCATCCATAAGGGCTTTTCCTGGGCTCTAATTCAGACTAATTGTGACAAAAATTGTCGTTCTTCTCCACCCGAAGTTTCCACTAACTTAGAATGGTACATAACTGGCATGCTGCCTAGCTTGAAGCTTGCTGACTGGCAGGAGAAGCAGTCAGCTGGACCTGATAACTGAGTTTGCAGAATAAATTAATTTCAATTGCCGTAAATATATATATAATATATCATCCCGTGCTTCATGGAGTGAACTTATCGTTGTGAGGAGTTTATTCATCTATCGACTCTCTTCCTACTTTCTCACCTCCCCCACCTTTCCTTTCTCTTCCGCCTTCCCCATGTTTTTTTTTTTTTTTTTTTTTTCTTCACTGTATATTATTCCATATATATGATTACGTAAACAAAAAAATTAATCTTTATATGTCCCAACGACAATCGTAGACACCTTATGCACCCCATTGAATCGACAATCAGATAAATAATACCAGGCAACAAAACAGGAGAACCCCGAAGGATAAAAACTCCCAAAACAATAAAACGAAGACCCAGCGGATCCCCAGCCACACGGCCTAGCCCCGAACTAGGCTAAACTGAATGTTAGGGAACATCGCGAAGCCTACGATGGAATTTAAGATAATGCTCGTGCAGGCCTGAGATAGTGGCCTGGACAAAGCGGAGCATGACGGGGAACTCAATGCTCTGAGTTGAGAAAATGATGTGGTACCGATAGGCGTGACTGAGTTCATGAATGGCCTGGACAAAGCGGGCGAAGTTTAGATGATTGATCCCCTTGGAGAAGCAGTAATAGTACAGATAGTTCCATTCCAGGGGCCAGTCATACGGCCAGCCCAGAGAATTGAGAAGAAGGGTGTGAGTGATAGAGCAAGCCAAATATAGGTGGTCCAAGGTATCCTCAGCCGACCGACACAGGGTACAGTGAGAGTCCGAGTCGAGAACGAAGCACAGACTGTCGATATAGGTGCCAGCGCCCGGGAGTTTGTGTAGAAGGAATTTATGATAGATGTCTGCGGCCATCGGATTACGGCGTCGGATCGGTTGCTGTTTCGGCCACCGATGGGCCCTGTGCATACACATCCCCCACGCGGCTTGAGATTGAAGATGCAAGCACATATATTTAAGTGCATCAATACCCTCGCAAGGGAAACTAACGGTTATACACCCTGAATCCCAGAGAAAAAAGATACATATTTTACTCTAAAATGGACGCTTAACACTTAATCTGACCATTAATTCTTCTATGAGTTTGTGACGAAGAATTAACAATTTAACAAATTATTGGAATTGGAATTGGAGTAATTTAATTCAGTGATTTTTACTTTTAGGTTCTTGTCAAAGTTTATTTGTTGAGTTATTTGTCATTAATCAATCCAATACCAATGATAATCAAGCTAGATAAAATCATCCTCTTTGGAGACTCTATTACTAGGAGATCTAGTTCTCAGCAATTCGGATTCAATTTGCATCCAGCTCTTCAAGATGGTAAGGTCAATTTTAGATGCACAAATTTTTATATTCCGAATTCTAATATTAGATTATAGTTGTAAACTAGATGTGATTGTCAGAGGTTTCGGAGGTTACAACAGTGAAATGGGGAAATACTTGATCAAACCGATTCTAGAAACTGAAACGGCTAATGATACTAAAATAAAGTTAATGGTAAGAATTGAAGTTAAATCAGAATGAATTTCTGAGGCCTGGCCCACCACTCTTGCTTCAGATCCCTAGCTCTGGCTATGCTTGAGAGGTTGTGGTGAGAATGCTTCATGAGGAAATCGTATTCAGTAGCTTCTTTGAAGAAACTTTATCATTCATCGGTGCTAACCGAAGACTATCGCTTTTGGTACAAATGATTCTTCTACAGGAAGGCAACATGTACCTATTCCTCGGTATAAAGAGAATCTCAAGGAGATAGTCCAAGTTGCTTTTATATATGGAATAAAAGTCATTCTCGTTGGACCTGCCTTACATGAACTGGTAGATCCAGAAAGTACTAGAACGTCGGAGATAAATAGAGAGTACTCCAATGCTGCTCATGAGGTTAGCAAGGAATTGGGCGTTGCATTTGTGAATCTTTGGACTGCATTTGCCCAAAGTCTAGGCTGGAAAGAGGGTGATCTATATCCTGGAGAGAAAGCTGAGAGTCCAAAGCTTGGCCATCTCCTTGTGGATGGAATCCATTTGGGTCCAGAGGGATATCGACTTTATCACAAAGAACTTAAAAAGGCAATCAAACTAAATTACCCAGATTCAGATTCTGATATATTGCCAAGTTTATGTGCTCCATGGGATACAATAGATAATAATGACATTCAACGTTCACTGGAACATTGGAGCCCTTCTTAAGTAACTATTGGAAGTTCTTCAGTTTGAAATGTATATATTATTGTATTTGCTACCCTTACAGATCAATCCTGTTCCACATATCTGTGATCTCGGCAGGGGAAAAATTGCCAAATGTGCCCGGTTTACCTAGCTCGCATGTATGTCTGTGCATTGATACCATATGCAAATCCGGTCTAATAGCTTAAATATGACCATTATCCATTTCTTTTTGACTCAATTATATATATGATAGAAATCAATGGATTAAGAAACCTCCGACTGCTGAAGCAAGGCTGCCCGTTATTGTTGCAACTCTTCAACAGTGGCACGAAGAAATCCAGCGATAGGGGAACTCTAGCGGTTCTTCTTCCCGTTCAATTTATCTCTGAATCTTTCTATATCAAAGCGAAACACAAGCCCAATCAAAATCTGTCTCCTGATTTCATTCCTATATCTCACGAAGGGTAAATTCTCCCATGGAACCCAATCAGGAATATTTACGAACCAATTCCCTAAACTATCATCCGGAAACTGAAAGGCACCCGAAAGACCTCTTCTTCTTTCCCAAATATCATATTCACAACCCACAAATAACTCCTCAAGTTCAGTGTTGCCTATCAAAGATACAAGCATAAGACTATTCACAGGTCTTCCAAACCGGTCGGTCCGAAGATAAAAATACCTCAATCGTGTACAGCTGTCAGCCAGCAACATTATTAAATTGTCATTATAGGCATCTTCTTCATCAGCGTCAAACAAACGTGTCGTTATAACCAATGTTTGCAAATCTCGACAACTACGGGTTAAAGCTAAAAACCCGTCTTTACTGATGAAAGAGAATATGACGGTTATCAATAAAGGATTGGCATTAAATACTGCCACATCAAAATTCTTTGGGAAACTTCCAGAAATATTAATGATCACTAATCTACCTGATGAGAAAATTCCTTCAGAAACTGGAAATTGGAAAGCTTTTATATTCAGAGACAGAGAATTCAACATACTAAAGTCATACAATGTCATATTTTCGACAATATGATCACCATCTAATGCCAAATCAATTATCCCTGTATCAGGCAGGCAAGACCCATCGAACGCATTCAAGAATAGATCATCAACAATTGTTAGTGATTTCAGACTCACTAAATGACTTCTGAGTATGTTGTTAAAATTGGACACGTCTATTATCGAACTGGAATTAGAAATTTCTTCCCGGCTTTCTGCAATTTCAAAAACTTGTAGATTTGAACAATCCCTTAAAAGATCCAGAAACATGAAGCAATTTCTTTGTATAGCTACACTTAAACTTTGCAGACTCTTTGAAAAGGACGGATACAATTTACAAATACGTGGTATAGAATTACTAATAGGACAAGTTAGGCGTACTCTGATTTGTATTGGCCGACGCTGTGGCATCATAGAATTGTTTATGAAATTTCCAATAATTTCTAAAACTTCGGCCAATTGACTCTCTTCCAAATCCAAAGAAGTATTTTGGACGATTACATCTGAATTTAGTATATTTATTTGCCATAAATTCGGAACCTTTTCGGACAACAGTAACTGATTCCTTAAAAATTGTGGGAATGTCAACTTGGACAGAGAACTCGAACCAGTAGTGGATTCATTTTCGGACCCTACGGCATGAAGCAATTCGAACCGATCCTCTGGATTAAAGCTTATTTTATGTATACCATTTAAAGCGATTTGTGATACATTTCCAGCGACTATAGCTCGCATTGCTCTATCATCAAGTTCAAGTTGATCTTCAATATCAGATGTGAATGACCTCCCACATCTCAAATATTTGAAATAAATCCCACCAATATCTTGTTCAATCGCAAAATCAGGGTTCATCACCGCCCCACCAAACCGTAATGGTAATTCAAGGTCACAAAAGATAACATGATACCATAGTTGCTTGATAACTATAAGATAAAGTTTACGGTTGGTCAGCAAAAGATTAACCAGATATTTCCGAGGAAGGTATTTTATAATTTGTTCAATCAATTCTGTTGGCAATTCGTTGAAAGAGGACATTGATATGACAAAGATATTTTAACCCATAACTAAGTGTTAATTAACGATATGTATGACAATGGTACAGTTAATGCAAATTGCAATACTAACATTCGTTTTCATCTTAATCAAATGATATGAATCTCATGTAACATTATATCATGTAAATATACTCTTTCATTAATCATCATCAACTTGAGTGTAAAGTTACGAGAATCTGGCCAGTGTCTAGATGTCGATAAAGTGTGACAGGGTATAGTATTATACAATTCAGGATTAACTATAACTTGTATATCGAGGCTAGACAAACACAACACAATTCGATTAGGTATCACGGTTTATACCAAGATATTAGACGTGTATGTCGAATACAATGAATATAATATAATATTATAGATTGAAATATAAAAGCTTAGATAATAAAAGAAAGAAATAAAGAAGAATAAAAGATAGAAAGAAGTAATGATGGTAGTTTTGTTGGTGGTAGAAGTGGTGGGTAGTCTAAAATATAACACTAACCCGAAGCTGGAATATAATATCACAATAACGGAATAATACAAAGATATCGCCTGGGAGCGTAGCAATTGCTGTGGGCCAGTTCAATAAAATTCAGAATCTGATGCTTATAGCTGCTACTTACAAGGAGGAAAAGTAAAATGAATTTGGAACGAGATCTGAACATTACCAGCTGATGCGTGGGCGGGCATTCGAATGGGAGAGTACGACGATAACGCGTGTATGAGAGAATTTCGTTTCACTGAAGCCGAGATTGAAGAGTTGGTCAGAGTTCTACATATCCCGTCGACTAATTATCGTACCAGGCCTGACCCCATTCTTGCATTGCTATACATCGGATCACTTTAGCTATCCTAGGAGTCGGCAGCAGCTAGTCTCGAATTGAGTCCACTCATTAATGTTTTGTTTCGGAATTACTGACTGTACGAACCTTGTTATACGTATATGTATCAAAGCGTTAACCTTAATAACTTTAACTGTAAATATGGACTAAATGAACTAACTTAATACTACCAAAAAGTTGGTACCTATGCGAGATAAGTTTGGCTCGATTTTATGTTGACTAGGCGTTATTACATGCATGTGCACTGAAAATAGTTACAGTATGCCCTCTCCCAGCTTGTACAATTGATCTAGATCCTGACATACTCATCTGAGACTGATACGTGGGCTTTTAAACTTCATGCTTATAAGTTATGATAATAATAACAACCAATGCCCCATACCAGTCCAATTGATGACATAATTCATTTCCTAATTTTTTGATGAACCCATTATAGGCACGAGTCGTCTCATAGTCTTTGTGTCCGAGTCAACCCCTGAGCTCTCATTTGGAGAACTGGGGTGTATGAGGAATGAAAAAATATACGTAATAAACAAAATATAACAATTAAAGCAAAAATTAAATGAATGAGATCAGCTAAACTACGTAAATATGACAGATTGTAATACATAAAATAAACTATACTTTTTGTTCAACATATTCAACACTTCCTTTTGCTTCCTCCATCCTACTAATTCTCATAGCCTCAATACGGGCATTCTCTTTGTCAATATAAGCTTGAGGACGTCTTCTAGAAGTAAGATTCTTTTTTCCGAATACAAAAATGTTCTTCGACTCAAGGAATATTTCATCAATATCTTCAAGAGTTCTATTCATAGTTTCAGGATAGAACAAATAACTGATTGGTAAAAATGAGATACAGAAACAGGCAAATAGAAGATAGTAACCCCAAATATGAAGGTTCTTTACACCAGGAGGAGTGAATTGAGTTACGATAAAAGATCCAATCCAATTGGTTGCAGTCGCAGCACCAGCAGCACCAGTTCTATGTGATACAGCTGGAATCTCAGATAGAATACACCAAGGTAACTTAGCATAAGTCATACCATAACAGAAATAATAGAGGAAGAAACTGGCAATAGTAAGTTTTTGTAATTGATTTGTCTCACTTGGATGTTTTTGGAATCCCAGAATGGAGAAAGCAGCAATTAGATAAGCAGCTGTCATTCCAATAGCACCTGCGAAAAGCATTGGTCTTCTTCCTGCGCGATCAATGATCAAAAGGCAGCAGAACGCAGAGATAAGGTACATTGTATTATAGCCAGCAGTGAATGCACGAGATGATACACCAGTGAGACCAATATCAGTCAACAGAGTTGGCATATAATAGCCTAGACCATTAACGCCGGAAAGTTGCTGCATCGCCATAGTACCACAACCAAGAACCATACGTCTTAAATTCTGAGTTTTATCTTTACACAATATAACATCCATTATTGGAACACGGTTATCTCTTTCTTCAATAATTGTTTCCATTATATTATCTCTTTCTCTTAAAACAGCTTCATCATTAATATTTTTACCATGAAGTCTTGCTAAAGCGATCAAACCTTCTTCCTGTCTATCCTTAACAAACAACCAACGAGGTGACTCGGGTAAAAAAGGAACAATAGAAAGAGAAGTAAAAATAAAGATATATTGTAATGCTAAAGGAAATCTCCATACAACATCTCCAGAAGCATAAATAATACCAAAGTTTACCCAACCAGCAATCCAAACACCAAAAGTATTTGTAAGACTACCAAGTACAACTAATCTCCCACGCACTTTCATAGGAGAGCATTCAGCTTGGAAAGAAGGTGCAGTGGAACTCGTAATTCCAATTCCAAATCCGTTGATTACACGCCCAGCAATCATTTGTCCTAGTGACCAAGAAGTAACTTGTAAAAGGACACCGACAAAATTAATCACCATTCCAATGATAATACTCCAACGTCTACCTACTTTATCACCAAGATAAAAAAGAGTAAGAAGACAACCAACAAAAGCTCCTAATGAAAAGCAACTTGATGTGATACCAGCAATATTTGATTTTGCAACTTGAGGAAATGTTGTTTTCCATGTAGGAGCCGCCGAAACACCCCCGTAAACACCTGAATCGAACCCAAAAAGACCCTGAGTAGCCATACATCCTGCAGTAAGCCAGAACAACAGCCAAAAACCCTGAAGTTTACGAATTGGATGTTGCATTGTGAATAGAATAAACTAAATAATGTATAGAACAATATATAAATATATTGCTATATATTATAATTAAATTTCTTGAGATCAGTAAATTACTATTTTTTTTTCTTTTCCAGTTTATTTGTTTTAGAACTATATTTTCTAGAACCTCTTGATTTAAGGTCATTTAAGTAGTTATTTATTTAAGTTTGTTTATAGTCGAAGATCTCTCAAAGTCAAGATCTCCCCCGCATTTTTCTGTGAGAGAGATAGGGTTATAGAGCGGGGATGAGCGGAGTTTATCTCCGAATCCTATGCGGGGATAGGCGGGAATCATATGAATAGATAGTACCATCACCACATCCCATCACCACTGTCAACCTACCAAATTATAGACATAGACTATCATAATATTAAGAAATTAGATTATAACTATCGTTTCTGATATTGTTATCACCAGCCCCTCATTTGAAAATGAGAAACACTTCTAAAAAGATTATTTTTCCAATTACATTTGTACTTAACTATTTTATGACTTTGTCAAAAATGGAATGGAGCTGAGCCCTCATTATACGATTGAATTAACGTCTAGTCCCACTCCACGTCTCCTTCTAGCAGCTAGAGCTCCTCATCTCAGACCCCCTTCTTTCACAGTTTGAGAGTGTGCAAGTTGTTCTTAGTTTTGGTGAAGTAATTCACTACGAAATGAAGAGGACATGATCAGTCAATAACCCCTGGATCTCAATTATCTGTTACAATTTGATAGATTGTCTTTACGTCTCAGCCATAGCCTATCACATAGTTCAGGGTGAGAGAGCAAGGCTGTTAAATCGGCTCTCTCTTATCATCTGTCTCTGGCAGATGAGACTAGGCCCCAACCCACCCTAACTGTAAAAATCTGAAAACGTACGGGGTACTGTTGAATTCAAGAAAAAAACTCTGCACAGTATTAAAGTTGAGTCAACTTAATATTAATGTCTTTTATATAGTAGTACAGTACAAAGTTTTCATGCAGTAAAAACTGGGGAAAGATTGCGGGGTTAACTGCAGGGGAGAGCGCATGTACAGGGACGGCTGGACAGCGATGATCGAGTGGGCGAGTGGGCGATTCACTGCGGGTAAACGTGGGAAAAGACCCTGACTTTTAACTTGTTAATTATACCAGTTATACATTTTTTCTTTATATGGATTATTGTTCAAGTGTCCCACTATCTCATCTAACTTCGGAAACTGAAGCCCTGGCCAGGATTTATTCCAGAACTCCTCCGGCGGATGGGTGCCGCGTGCCGCAGACCACATTCTCGCTTCGCTCCTGGATCCTTCCTTTTATAAGTAAGGACAGGTGAAAGAACAAAACATTGTTAGGGATGTCATCATACTCAGTGTCACGCGGAAAGCAAGATTCTTCTCCTTTTAATTAAGAATTAATAATAACATACCGGGTGTCAACACTCCTCTTCCAACGCTCCCGATTTATGCAACGGATGTTATGAATGATTTCAACCCCGTTAACTATTAAGTTAATGCATATTTTTAAACCGAGATTTTGGTTGGGACTTAACTTGAATCTGTATAGCTCCTAAATAGCTTTCATATATTTGCTTGTCTGACATCAGTTGTAGCTTAAATAGTACAATTAAAATGCTAAGCCTTATATATATTAAATGAATAAATCGCCGATAAACTAGTTAGAATTTATTGAATGAAGTTTGTTTTATAATCTGTGAATGAAGCACAGATTTTTTTACTCATATCAAAACCAGTCATTGCTTAAACGGGGTGCATAAAAAATTCGCTTAAAATCGGGAGCGTTGGAAGAGGAGTGTTGGCGCCCGGTATGTTATACATAAACGTACATTCATTATCACATAGATTGTTAGTAGTTATTTTTGAAAGCACAGAAAAAGGGGTAGCAAGTTCCGCATTGGACCATTGACGTCCTATGTATCCTAAAATAGATTTAATTCAAGATAAGATTTCCCAAGAAGTTTTGATTTTATTGTTACAAACCTGAATTAGTATTAGTCCATCCATCACATGGCAAAAAAAGGAAGTTGATCGAGCTCCAATTTTATAGCATGTGTTATGTTTCTGATAAGTTAACTGTTATCCGATATTCATATGCATGTGCAGATATGAGTTGTTGGTGCTTATCTGAGATATTTTTATTGTTTCCTACCAGACCTAGTTAAAACAGAATGTAGCAACTCAGACCGAAAGAAGAAAAACAGGATCTACCCCGGTGACGTAGAGACTAGGGTCAATAAATGTGGTAGTAGTGGTGTTTCGACTGACTATGTGGTTTACTTATCGGAGTTTTGACCGGAGTTCTAACTAACAGGAGGTAATCATCAGAGATCTACCCTCCCGCAGAAGTGAGAAGGTGTGGCAAAGTAGAATCACATCGCGTATACTTAACACACAAAAATAACGGTAGAATTAATGGCCCCGGGGATGTGCGGATACAGCTCAGATACGATTTTATCTCAAATCATCGGCATTTCTAGTTTTAGATGATATATATACTATATGTTCTTGGAAATTCTAACGCTTGTTGATATATCTCCGCCTCATTTCTCACTACCATTTCGTTTACTTTTCCCCCCCTAAGCTGAACAAAAAAATGACTCGATCGTTAAACAGACTAGTTCCTGGTGTTTACGTTCCAACACTAACATTTTTCAATCCGAATGATGACTCACTAGATCTAGAATCTCTAGGTAAACATATTACTAGACTGGCTAATGCCGGGGTGGCTGGTATTGTTGCCTTAGGATCTAATGGTGAGGTTTGTAGTCTTAATGACCAGGAAAGAACTGAAGTCATAGCTTCAATTCGCGATACGTTGAATCTACAAGGTAATGAAAAAATGCCACTTATTGCTGGTGTATCCCAACAAAGTGTTGTTAATTGTATCTCAAGTTGCGTAGATGCTTATAATTCAGGAGCTGATGCTGGCTTGATTCTTGCCCCATCTTATTATCGTCATACAATTACAAATGAATTATTAATTGACTTTTTCACCCAGGTAGCAGATAAATCTCCTATTCCGTTGATTTTGTACAATTTTCCAGGAGTTGTCGCAGGTCTTGATCTTGATTCTGATTTAATAATTAAATTAGCTGAACATCCTAATATTATTGGAGTCAAGTTTACTTGTGGAAATACGGGAAAGCTAGCTCGAGTTGTTCGTGCAACTAAAGCATGGAGTCCTCTGGATCACAAAATAGGAAGTAATACTATTAGTAGAGGAGATTTTGTCGCATTTGCCGGAATGGCAGATTTTCTTGTCACTGCTCTTGCCCTTGGTGGTTTTGGGGTTATTTCTGGAGCAGCCAACTTTATCCCAAGAACTATTATTTCTGCCTATGAGAAATATCTTGCAGGGAAAACAGATGAAGCTTGGGAAGCTCAGCGTGAGCTTGCAGAGGCTGATTGGGCTTTGACTAAGATCGGGATATGGGGTGTAAAGGAAGCATTGCAATGCCATTATGGATATGGTGCTTATATGAGGCAGCCCGGAAAGCGCCTTAAAGATAATGAAATTAAAACACTTTTGAATGAAATTGAACCGTATGTAGAGGTCGAGAAAAGTCTTGGAAAGTGGAAATAGACAATTTCTAATCTTCATAGTTACAATATAAAATTGGCTACCACAAGCAGATCTGGTAGTCAGTTATAGCAGATTTAAATAGATTACGCATTTACATAACTACGCTCAATTTATATAACGTATTTATTGATATCAGCACCATGTAAACTTGAAAATTGAGTAATTGAATCAATAATTGTTTGTTCTAATGTAGTATACTTAACTCCAAGCTCTTTAGTGACAGTTTCTCCATCAAGTTCATAACTTACAGGAAGAGGCTCACCAGTATTACCAAGGGTAACACGATCATGAGCCCATGAGAATTTCTCTCGAATAATATCAGCAATTAACTGATATGTGAAAAACTCTGGGGATGCAGGAACATAACGTTGACCACCAGCCTCAGATCTTAACAATGATTGGACATGAGCAGCGGCAAGATCTCGAACGTCAATCCACACAGGGACTCGTGATACTGGTAAAGGATCAATACCTGTAGCAATACTCCACAACACAGCATTAGAAACATTCAGATCAGAAACATTCGATACGGGATGAACGATAGGACCAAATGTCATTGGTGGACAAAGAGTAACCAAATCAAAATTAATTGATTCTGCATTTTCTTCAACAAACTCCCAAGCAGCCAACTCAGCGAATTTCTTTGATCCACGATACCCTACAATAGGATCAGCCGAACGGGCTTCTTTATAAGTCAATGGGTTCCAGTCTTTTCCTGTGTATGTAAAACCAGGTCCAGGTCCTCGAGACACATCTAATACAGAAGCAAATGATGATGTTAATACAACTCTTTTGACCGTCTTAGATTCTTTTGCACCATGCATTACTGCTTTGACTCCAGCAATGGCCGGTAAAATAAGTTCTTTTTCAACATTTTTGACATCATAGCTAAATGGAGATGCAACATGAATAATTCCATCACAACCTTTTGCTGCTTTATCTAATCCTCCTGCTGTTGATTCGAAATCATCAATCAAGCAATAGGATAATAATGATGCTTTCTTTGGTCGAGCCGCGATCAATTGTACCGCTTTTGAAGCTTCTCGAGATGCGATCTTTACAGAGATCCCATGAGAGAGTAATTCATCAACTATATGAGCACCAATGAATCCAGTACCTCCTGTAACGAGAACTTGTTTATATGTTGTATTTCTAAAAGAATTTTCTCAGTTAATAAACAAAAAAACAAAAATGAAAATGAAAATGAAAATGAAAATGAAAAAATAATCTCAGTCCTTCGGTAGACTTAAGCTGCTAACTCCTCTATGTCTCCTCCCCTCGAACCATTGGTGACAGACAAGAAGGACCCACTCTCTTGGCATTGCTTTCAAACTTACCCACTTAACCCCATCTCTTTTCTATATGATAATGAATCTAATCCAATTTATTTGTTCCATCAAAAATTCTGTAACTCGGTCTATATTCTCCGCTGACACGCAGCTGCATTTATAAAGTTCACTATTAATATTGATGATCCTCATCCCTTAAATCAGCAAACGCCCCCACTCGGTCATCACCCCCACCCCATGCGTATGTGACTACAATGGTTAAATTAATCGGTTCGGATCTTTCACATTTGTTTTCCCGTAACTGATTGCGGTTTCAGAGTAACGGGGATGAGCGGCATAAAATGCCATGTACCTGTTTAACGCATTACAGCCAGATGTCACACAAAGTTTCAGATCTCGGCTCTGTTAGCCACTTATCCCCACAACATAAATGCAATCGACCTGCATAAACTCCACTAAAAGATCCCCACACAAATAGGATAAATGGTCCGCAGTCGGCCAGAGGACATTTAATATAAATCCTAGTTAAATGAATCCCATATCCTTTTTTTCTCTATAATCAGATCAGTTAATTGGCTTCTTTTTCTTCGTTTTATTATTTATCTTCTTGTAAAATTTCAACTAAAAAAATACCGTGAAAAATACGATATGGTTTATGATCTCACTATTACCAGCTTTGAAGTAATCGATATTCGATTCCCAACTTCTCTTGATGGTATTGGATCAGATGCTATGCATGTCGGTACAAATGGTTCCCATCCTTATATTCGACTATATACAAGTGATCCAAATTTAACTGGGGAAGGTATTGTAAGTTTCTTTAGATTGAATTTACCAGGACGACTGCTAGGCTAAGACCTGCCACTGATTTCGTTATGCTTGAGTGTTTAGCTTTTAATTGCCCCGTGCTCAATCGCTTTCCTTGAGATACCAATTCATAAGAAATTTCAGAAAGCAATTTCAAGAATCCTCGGTAGCGTTATGAGGGTTTGGAATATAGCCACACATCCGCCCCAAACCCGCCCAAGACAAAACTAAAGGCCAATGAAATGGATTCATTTATACTAACTATCATCAAGGCATTCTCTAATGGTCGTGGTTCTGAATTGGTTTGCGCAGCTATGGCAATCTTCGCCGAACGTGTAGTTGGCAAGAGTTTGGCACAATTGACTGCTAATATGGGTAATACATGGAGATATATGGTATCGGATTCCCAGTACAGATGGATCGGGCCTGAAAAAGGTGTTACTCATCTTGGTATGGCAGGTGTTATGAATGCTGTCTGGGATTTGTGGGCAAAGAGTGTGGGTTTATCCGTATGGAGATTAGTCGCAGATATGTCACCTGAAGAATTTGTTAGATGCATTGATTTCAGATATATTATTGATGTTTTAACTCCTGAAGAGGGCGTCAAAATTCTCAAGGAGGTGGAAAGTACAAAGAAAGATCGTATCCAAGAAGCTTTGACTAACAGATCTGTTCCTGCTTACACCACTTCTGCCGGATGGCTTGCTTTCTCCGGTGATAAAATGAAAAGAGTATTGCAAGAAACTATTGATCAAGGATTTACAGTTTTTAAGTTCAAAGTAGGTTCTGATTTGGAAGCAGATAAGGCTCGTCTAAAGGCTGTTCGAGATCTTATTGGTTATGATAACAAATATCAAATTATGATTGATGCAAATCAAGTTTGGAGTGTACCTACGGCCATTGAATGGATGAAACAATTGGTTGAATATAGACCAGTTTTTATAGAGGAACCAACTTCCCCAGATGATATTATTGGTCATGCTACCATTCGAAAAGCACTTAAACCCTATGGTGTTGGTGTCGCTACTGGTGAGATGGCACAAAATAGAGTCACGTTTAAACAACTTTTCCAAACTGAAGCTATTGATGTAGCTCAACTTGATGCTGTCAGACTAGGAAGTGTTAATGAGTGCATGGCTGTAATGTTGATGGCTCGCAAATATGGAATTCCATGTGTTCCACATAATGGAGCTATGGGACTTACTGAATTGACTTCTCATTTGGCTAATATCGATTATATTTGTGTGTCTGCCAAAAAATCGATGCTTGAGGCTGCTGATAGTTATCGTGAAAATTTGCTTTATCCATCAATTATTAAGGACGCATATTATGTAACACCTACTCAACCAGGATATTCTATAGGATATGTCCCTGGAGCCATAGACAAGTACGTTTATCCTGATGGAAAATTTTGGACTTCTGATATTGGTGAAAAGATTAAGAAGGCGCCAAAGGGAGGTGAAGGTCTTATTTAATTCGTTTTTGAAAGGTTTGAACATATTTTTTTTTTTCTTCTTCATAGAAGTAACATTAGGAATTCATTAGCTAAATCTATACTACATAAGTAAACATATCAAATTAAAAGGATATAAGAAAACGGCCACTTGTCGCACCTCTTGGCTGCTAGGCTCTGTCTCAGGCTCCATATTTGTCGTCTTTTTCTACTCCCCCCTTTCAAGTTCTCACTTGAAATTGTTGCTTATGCTGAATATGCTCCAAAATCCAGCAAATGCTTTGTATACTACTGCCCGGTTCAGACCAGGGAAGAAAGTTCTTAAGAACTATTCTTTGGAGCTCTAAAATATCTGGCAGAAAACTCTGAAGAACTGGTGATCGACTAGCAGCTGTAACAACTAAAATGGCTCCAAGTGAACTCATTGATAATGTCCACGTATAAGGTGATGGCATTGAAAGCAGATAGCGAACATTATGAATATACATCCTTATACTTGAAATGCATTTCCCACAGTTTTCCAATACTTGTGCTTGAGATGGTCCAAAATCTTCATCTGGATCAGCAATAACTCGAAGGACAAATGGACGAAATATGATATGTCTACAAGCATAGTACCTTATGCGAAGAATAATCTCTCGTTCATTACGAGTTTCAAGTGGATCCATTCCAAGTGTGGGTCTTGCAGCATCCGGAATAGAATCATGCCATATTTCCAATTGTCTGTTCAATTCATCACAAATGGCCAATAAAGTTTTGATGCTTCTCATTTTCTTAGTATCACTATCATTCGTATAAAGTGTATTATGTACTCTGTTGAGTAATCGCCGTATTGATATTTCTGCCAAATAATATATAATAACCCGATCCGGTGGGTGCGAGACCGATGGAAGAGGCATATCATCAACCATAGCTCCAATACCCGATCTTGGAAGTTCAAATTCTGCCAACCTATCAGACTCAATCAAAAAACAACTCCAAAATAACCTGATTGCTTCATCTGTAGGAGCTGCAATGTTTGCAGTTCGAGAAAGTATTAGTTCAACAGTTGTAGAAGCATTATGAATCATATGCCAACTATTCAATGGAAAAGCAATGTATGCAAAATAAACAGCTGCCAGAACCTGAGCTTGTACTACTAAAATATTAATACCAAAATCAAGAGTAGACGCTTTACAAATAATATTAAAAGCAGTACTAAAATATCCCATTCCAGGTATTGGCCGCTGTTCGGCAACATCAACAGAATCATCATCAGGTGAGGTGCCCGGAATTATTTTAAAATGATCATTAGATGATGCAACTTCTCCCAATGCTAAAGCAACCAAAACTATTGCTGCTTCAATCGACCATGAAAATCCATTTTCAAATAAATTTTCATAATACGACGTCAGAGTACTATCATCTAAAATTGGATGATGAGCATGTGCTGTCGACTTATACGCTTCAATTAAAACATCGCAAATATCTTTATCCAGATATGGCCGAGTATTTTCATACTCTAATCCAAATACTTTTCTTCTAACTTCAATATCATAAAAATAATCTCTGGGATATTCTCCAATAAGAGCTTTAATTTGCGGTAATCTTAGAACTCGAATGGCTGCAGTATTATGACCTGTTGGGATTGTTAACGGAGGTAAACTCCCAGACGAAAATGTACCATTATAGATATCATTAGGAATTGAAGTGATTATATTCTCATCTGAAGATGCTATAAATGGTGGAGGATCTTTATTAATAATGGCAGCACTGGTAGAAGAATGAGGAGTTGTTGATATATCTCTTTCCTTTGCCTGATCAACAAGAGCCATTAAAAGGTTATCATGGTTTGAAAGTAATTGTTCAATTTTGGCTAATTTTTCATGAATAATATCATTATGATCAAATCTATATTATAGTTTTAGTTAGTACCGAGATTCAAAATTTCATGACCCCAACTCTACTCTCGAGAACTGGCTAGTGAGAGGCGACAAGATTTAGATCTTCCACCGCTGAACATAATTCCCACTCTGCTCGAGACTCAGATAACGTGACGAGGCAGGCAACCAAGGGTACTGGGTGTTCACGAGCGTACGGAATACCCTCCAGCTACACTGCTAATAGGCCAAGTTATTGATTTTACCTACCTTTGAGTTCGAAGTTCTTGATAGATGCAATCTGCGTTCGAATCTGCGCAATTTCCGCAGACGGGTTTTTTACCGTCACATCGTCGTTTTCTAAGAAAGAGTTAGCAAACCTGAAGATCTGCGGGAATCACGGACAACCTTTTGGCTGTAGTAGCGACGAGCTACGGTACCTAGGCTAAAGAACGATCCTGCGGCAAGTAAGAGAAGGATAAGAAAGGACACCAGATCCATTCAGTCAGCCTCTGGCCCAACAATTGTAAACATACTTATTACGACAAAATTCACATGCTATAGGCGCTCTTTTCCTGGCGTAACTCATCTGAAACATGAATCCAATCAGTCTCGCTTCCAATTATATTAGGTCGATGAAGAGATAGAGATGACGACGCTAAAAAAAAAATTTAAATAATTTCGGAAAGTTAGACACGACAGCAACCACAAAAAACAACAACAGCAATATGCAAAAAGAAGAGTCGTCGTTTATATAATCAATCAATACTTCAAAACAATATAAGATCGTGTAAGATCTCAAGATGGTGCAGACAGAATCGATCATTTTATTTGTTGTCACGGGCGAACCCCGCGTTACTGTGGGGTAGGGGTAAGGGTCAAGGAAAGTAAGAACGATAATCCGCTTTATGGCTAAATAATAACAGAGGTACCAGAACATCTGAGGCTAGACCTATTTAATCTTCGTTATTTATACTCTCTATTTAAGTCCATCGATTGCTCACATATTCGAATTGATTACTTTTTTATAACTTATTATTTGATTAAAGTCTGAAATTAAGTTCCCAGCTCTAGATCTCGCTCGCCCGCTACGTTAATTTATGGAGAGAGATTTAAACGCTGTGAGGTTGCTAAAGTAGCAAAGATCTATAGATCGGCCGCTTACAGGTCGTATTAGTGATTATCCTTACCCTTATGCAGGGTACCTAGATCTGCGACATCTGAAGAGAGAGACAAGTTTTACAGCCAAAGTTGAATTGATAATTGTTAGAAAAACATCATTCTCTATGTTTCGGTTACCCTTATTTTACTCAGCCGCGTGGTAAAGTTTTTCATTCTTAATTTGTCATTTCTCTGACTTGGCATTTCTTCTTCTTCTTCTTTTCTCCTTAAGTCATCTTTAGTATAGACTTTGGTCCATACTGTCATTATAGTAGTAGTAGAGGGGTTCACAGCGAAAAATTAGCGTAGGTTTCCTACGTTGGGACTTCCCAAATAGGTATAGGGATTGCATAGTCTGGGAGACCTCTGGGAGACTATTAAAATGTTGATAATGATTGTAACGGAACTGATCACATATTTCTACTGCCGCATAGTATGCGGCTCTGGATAGAGATCGCGTTAAATCATCTCAGACTTCTAAGAGTTATAAATTTATGAAATCTTTAGTGACATTCTCCAGGCAGAGAGGAACAGAAGAATGAATCTCCGCTCACGACAGCGTATACCTATTTGGGTAATCCCAACTTAGGAAACCTTCGCTAATTTTTGCAGTGAACCCCTCTAGTATAAGCTATTCATTCCTCTGTTGAGTTCCAGCTATATATTTCTATTCAATCCTTTCTATTCAATCCTTTCTATTCAGTTCTTTCTATAAATCTCTCCATTGCTTCCGCAATATTCTATTCCGTTTGTTTGTTTGGTTTCTAACTGGTGGTTATCATCTTAGGTTCCTTCATCGTGGTTTAGGTTAATTCTCCTCAAGAATACACTCGAAGTAGGCAAAACATCAACACAGAATACAAGTTTTTTTGGCCGGTTTTTAGCTAATAGTCAGCCGTAGATAATCCTACAAATTCGAGTTGACCATATCCGCGTCTGTGCCTTTCTGTTGTACTGTACTGGTTGATTAGGAAACCACTAACGGCCGAGACTTGGGGGTCTGTTTTTTAACTTCGAGCCCTTAATTGTCGAATAATCGGAAAACAGTACTTACAGTAGTCTGATATCACAGTGATGTGATGTGTAGCAGTATCGTCTATCAGAGATGTTGTCAGGCCAGGCTCGGCCAAAGCCTCAGCCATGGAGTACCGGCTATGGGGTGCAGCGACCGCGCGAAGTTCTCGATCGAAGCCAGCTAGGGAGACCCAAATCAATTTAAATTACGATATGTTAATGCTATAAAATTACTTTAACCTCGTTTACAAAGATTTCTCAAGCTTTGCCAAAGCATCTAAAGCTGTATCATACTTACTAGCTTCAGCGATAGTCAAAGTCTCATTCAAAGGAGGTCGAGAATAAGCATTATCAGAACTCCAACCGAGTATTCTAACTATAGCATATTTCGCTCCAACTGGACCATGAGCAACAATGACTTGAGAGGCTTTGGAAACAAGATACTGAATTTTCTGAGCTTCTTTAATTTTACCCTCAAGAGATAGCTCAAGCAATTTCACTAATGATTTTGGGTAAGCACCAGAGATTGCATCAATGGTAGCAGTTATTCCTACTGATACAGCCGGAAGTAATACCTGACCCAATCCAGTAAGTACAGTAAAATTATTCTTCTGAACTTGTTCATCTAAGGCTAATTGAGAATACTGGGATAAATCTCCATGTGATAACTTAACCCCGACAATATTAGGATGACCTGAAAGCTTAGCTAATGTAGCAGGCGATATTTGTAAATTGTTTGACACTCCAGGAAAATAATATATAACAACTGGTAATACACTCTCATCAGCAACTATTTTAAACCAAGAGAGAATGCCCGCTTCAGTAGATCTCTTAGCGAAATAATTTGGTGCAAGAACCATGGCATGAGAAGCACCTGCTTTTTCCAACGCTTCAATTTCTTCCAAAGTATCATCAATACCATCATGAGCAACTCCAGCATAAATAGCAAAATCCTCATATCCCTTGGCAGCTAATCCTTTGACAACTCCTTCGACCAATCGTATACGTTCAGCTCGAGTAAAGTGAACCATTTCCCCTGTGGATCCTAAAAGAACAATTCCTTTAATTCCATTTTCCTTCAAAAACACAGCATGCTTGATTTGTGTTTCAATGTCCAATTCATATCTTCCCCTACTGTTGACAGGCTTAACGAAAGTAGGTACAGGTGTATAAACCCCAGGAGGAGGAGCTGTTACTGTCATAATCTAGGATTAAATATATATATTTCAAATAAAATCGGATGAAATTTTCAAATTTAGTATTCGTAATAAACCAAGCATAAAAAAATAATTAAACGGATTCGGGATCCGTGGC
The DNA here is from genome assembly GCA_030583505.1 of Sugiyamaella castrensis. Taxonomy (NCBI): domain Eukaryota; kingdom Fungi; phylum Ascomycota; class Dipodascomycetes; order Dipodascales; family Trichomonascaceae; genus Sugiyamaella; species Sugiyamaella castrensis. Next base: position 21,574 of record JAJMIF010000183.1, read on the forward strand.
TTTATATCTTTTTGGTTCCCTTTGGCGAATTCAATAGCTGGTGGAGAACTAGCGTGGGGATAAAAAGGCGAGAACGCAGGGAAAAGACGCGTGGGGGTCAGACAAATGCTCCCCTACCTGGAATTCTTTACTTGAAGAGCAATTAGACTAGTCATTTGACTCATTTCTGTCGATTTCTTCATAATCCCGAGCGGATATTCCGAATTAGATCCAATAATTTTAATGCTTCTGCTTTATTCTGGGAGACTTCAAAACCTCTTCAGCTAGCACAATGCAAAGAGCAATGTGGGGTGCATGCAGGTAAAGATCTGATTAGGCTCACTTATTATGCGATCTGCAGCTTGGTAACATTAGATGCATGTTATATTTATTATTTCTGGTCTTTCAACGTGAGCGGCGGTTTCGATTTCGTGTCTTTCTGGAAGTGACCGTTGAAGCTGCACTTTAACAGAGGTTTCTTCGTAATACAGTAAGTTGGTACAGATCTCTGTGATATACGGGGAAAACTACACGACGATAAATAGGAAAATATTAAGGAAAAAAATTTGTCCCTTCAAATGAGATACTTATAACAATCATTTAATAAAGTTCTTTTTTTTGGATTAATTCGTACAGAGAAATATATAAGCCCTTCTTTCGAATGACCTTCGTCGGAGCGGTTTTCACTAATATAATCAATCATTTCAGAAAATTAACTTATATAAGAAATACAACAATTTATTGGATTAAACTAAGAAAAAATTAGAAAAAGATAAGCAAACCTCGGTGCACAAATTGACCTTCGCGCTAGTAGTTGCGATTCTCAGAATTTCAGCGGTCCCACAAATCTGCCCTGCAGATTGCAGGTTATCCTGCCCCCACTTCCGGGGTGTTGTAACCCCCACCAACAACCCCGCTCTAAGAAAGTATCGAGATCAATCACATATATACCTGAATATATATCTAAACCACTTTCATTTATATCTGAACCGCTCTATTATCCTCTATATATTTGAAGGTTTTTATATTTGTATGAGTTCAGTCAAATCCTAAATAGCTAATAGAGTGAACGAGTCATTTGTCATTCTTCTGTCATTAATATACCTTCATCATCATCATGCCTTGTGAAGGATGTACTTGTGATCTGAAGGACCAGAGGGACGCAGCGCCTTCTGTAAAAGATTATCAGAAAATGAAAGAACGTGCTGTAGCAGCCGAAAGGATGCTTGCAAATTTGGAACAGGATTTCACTAGTACTGGAAAAAACCCTGCAATTAATAAGAGACTCGGCAAAGGGGAGCGCAGAAGTCAACTTTGGTTTAATAATTCCGATAATCCTGGAATGACTGCATTATATCTGGAGAGGTATCTTAATTATGGTCTAACCCGAGAAGAGTTGCAATCTGGGAAACCTATCATTGGTATTGCTCAAACCGGATCGGATTTAACTCCTTGTAACAGACATCACTTGGAATTAGCAAAACGAGTCAGAGAAGGTATAAGATCTCAAGGAGGTGTTGCAATGGAATTTCCTGTTCATCCTATTCAAGAAACTGGGAAACGACCTACTGCCACATTGGATCGTAATCTGGCCTATTTAGGTCTTGTTGAATTACTGTTTGGCTACCCATTAGACGGAGTTGTTTTGTTAACTGGCTGTGATAAAACTACACCCGCTTGTCTAATGGCCGCTGCAACTGTCAATATTCCCGCTGTCGTTATGAATGTTGGACCAATGCTTAATGGCTACTATAAAGGAGAACTGGCTGGTAGTGGAACAGTTACTTGGAGTTCTCGTGAGAAATTAGCAAAAGGAGAAATTGAAGTTGAAGAGTTTTATGAGATCATTGCTAGTAGTGCACCTAGTGTTGGTCATTGTAATACTATGGGTACAGCGTCTACAATGAATGCCATGGCTGAAGCATTAGGTATGGCATTACCAGGGTCTGCAGCTATTCCTGCTGCTTACCGAGAGCGTGGACAATGTGCTTATGACACTGGCAAAAAAATTGTTCAACTAGTCGAGGAAAATATTTGTCCTTCAGATATTCTGACAAGAGACGCTTTTGAAAATGCTATCGTTATTAATAGTGCTATTGGTGGAAGTACTAATGCTCCTATTCATCTTAATGCAATTGCAGCTCATATTGGAGTTAAACTTAACAATGACGATTGGCAGGAATTTGGCCATAAAATTCCACTGCTAGTAAATGTTCAACCAGCTGGAGAATATTTATGTGAAGAATATTACAGAGCTGGAAATCTTCCGGCCGTTATTAATGAATTGATTACTGCAAATTTGTTGCCACATCCTAATGCATTAACAGTTAATGGTAAAACAATATCTGAAAATGCTCACGGTAAGATTAGTACAGATCGGAGATTAATCAAGACGGCTGCTAATCCGCTTAGAAAAGAGGCGGGCTTTTTAAATCTCAAGGGATCATTATTTGACTCGGCCATTATGAAAACAAGTGTAATATCTGATGAATTCCGCACTAGATATTTGGAGAACAAAGAACCTAATGTCTTTGAATGCCAAGTGGTCGTATTCGATGGCCCAGAGGATTATCATTCATACATTGATAAAATAAAAGGTATCGATGAGTTTACTATACTTGTTATGAGAGGTGCCGGACCTATTGGATATCCTGGAGCTGCAGAAGTTGTAAATATGCAACCTCCGGCAGATCTTCTGAGACGAAATATAACTTCTCTGCCTTGTATTGGAGATGGCCGACAATCTGGTACTAGTGGATCTCCGTCTATTCTGAATGCTTCTCCAGAAGCAGCAGTCGAGGGTAGTGGTCTTTCTATTCTCAGAACGGGGGATAAGGTGAAAATCGATCTTAACGAATTCACAGCTAATATCGTTTTATCAGACGAAGAAATCGCCAAGCGTAAGGAAGAATTAAAGGCGAGAGGAGGATATAAGGTTGTACCTTCTCAAACACCTTGGCAGGAAATCTATAGACATCAAGTGAAACAATTGAATGAAGGAATGGTACTGAAAGACGCTGTGAAGTTTCAAAATGTAAAGGAAGCCATACCTAGGCATAACCACTGAAAACAATAAGCCCACGTTTTAAAAACAAATATATTAAGATCCTAGTATATTAATAATAATTATTAGTTTAACCTTTGACGAGGGCCGAAACATATTATTATACAAGCACTGCTTCACAAACGATACGGGCGTTATATTTGCCCATACAATATATTTTAATTATATATATAAATCAAATCTCCATAATCTATTTTCGACGACTTAAATCACGTTTAAGAAGTGTAACTAATGGTTTTATAGAAAACACAATACATTCTAAATCAAGTGTTTCATATCCCTTATCTGAAGACATCTCTAATAAATCATCTAACTTCAAATCCAAAGTGAAGAGAGGATCAGTTCTACCTTTAAGAACTAAAGAAACAACAAATGTACCAGGCACCGGTGATGCAATATAAACGATCATATTCGCAGTACGAGATTCTGGTAATCGCCAATCTAATACAACATTCTCTTTAATTAATTGTGGTGGAGTGTATTTCTTTACTGGAATCTTAACCTTGGTGGATTTACTACCGGCTTTTTCCCCCTCAACATTCACCCCAACTGGCCGATCATGTTTACCTCCTGTATGCATACGAACATTAGTTAAATAAGATTTATAAGTATCAAGTTGAGATCTCAGATATTCATTATGATCAGATATAATTCGATACACAGCTTCAAGAGATTGAGCTTCTCTCTCAACAGATTCTTGTAATGATCCTAATTGTTTTAATTCATAATCAACTTCAGTTTGTAAAAGTTCAGCATCATCACTATCATCAGCTTGTTCAATTTCAGTTAATAAATCTAAAGCTTTAATTCCTCGTTTAACCAATCCTTCTTCATCAGTTGTGGCAGCATAATCAGCAATCTTTTTTAAATTAAGAGGCCTAGCTAAAATACTATGACCAGGAGGAAAAGCACGAATAATATTAATCATTAGAGACTTGGCTTCCATAAAAATAACATCAGCACGAAGAAAATCTAATGGACCACCATCCACATCACCAACTTCAGTCTCCCATCTATTGAATAATTGTAATTCCATATTAGCATTTAATGATCGTGGAACTAATCCTGGTGAAGGACCTATATCTGATAATAATACGCCAAGATGTGAACTATCAGACTGAACAACATGGTTTCGATATTTATCAAGTAATGAATGCATACCAAATATTTCATTGAGAGAAATATTTAAATAAAGATCCTTTTTAGAAAGAGCCACATATTGATCCATTTCTAGTGATTCATAAAAATCAGGTACTTCACAAAGATCATTAAGAAATTTGTTGATTCTTGATTTATTTGAATCAACAAAAGAACCCAGATTAGCCATATAGGGTTCTTTTGAATATGTAGGTTTATTCGCTAGATTTTGTAGCATTTTAGCTAATAAAGTCAAAATCCTTCTGGAATTATCCGATGGTAATCTATCCACCAACATATAAGCCTGTGGTGTAACAATAACAGGATTAACAAATCTTAAAAAGAAAAAAGCCCCAATTAATGAAGATACTGCAGCATCTGAAGCAGAGGGATATTTACGTTTGGTCAATAATCTGATTTGTTTACAAATCCACCGAATTCCATATGGAACCATCTCTAACGATGCAATTATCGTATCCAATAATTCTGAAGCGATTTGTTTAAGTTTAACATGCCTTGGACGAATCATCTCTACAACCATTGGATGCCTTGAAGCTTCTTCAGAACTAATAGTTGGTTGCTGATCAGCAATACTACCAAAACTAATACGACTATGACGAGGAGGTCCACCTTCACCTGAATCATCGATTGGGTCCAAAAGTTCTTCATAAACTTTTAATGGATTGATTTCTAAATTAAGATTTTTTTCATCAATTATGGAATTCAATTTAGATGATAAAGCTGATCTCAAATATGATTGACCTGGACCTCTTCTAGTATAAGTAGTCATCATACGAGATACCGGAGTATTTGCTCTTAATAATGAACTAAATTCACTTGTATTATCAAATTGATAAGCCAATACTGCTTGGAACATCGTTAATAATAAATGTTCTTCTCGCTGTTCATATTGATTACCATAGATTGTGAACATTACAGTTTGCAATAACGAATCGATTTCACCCATTGATACCACACGACATAATAAAGCAATATGTTTAGGTTCTGACTGTAATAAGAAGAATAAATTTCCATAAAGTTCAGTTTTCTTACGATCAGGAAAATATTCATCTGCGACATTTTCTGGAGTTTCTTCAGATAATCTTGAAGCTACTTCTTTTTGTTCTTCAGCATTCATTTTATTTTGAATGAGTAAAGCGATTCTTCCATCAAGATATCGAACGTCTTTTTCTAATAAGAAATTACGTTTGGATTGTTCTGAGATATCACTTTTTAATTGACGAAGATGTTTTTGAGCTTTTGCTAATTCATCGTCAATATCATCATCTCTATCTACGCCTCCCATAGACATATATAGAGCAGCCACAGAATATCGTTTAGATTGACGATTAGATTGGTGTTTAGCCAAAGAGCCAGTAGCAGTGGTTCTTTTTAAAGCGACTACCTCGTCACGATCCGTCATTATGAAGGTAGTTCAGAACAGGGAGATAAGAGCAAATAACTTTATATATCTATTCTGATTGATAAATTCGATTATAAATCCAGCTTATAATCTAGCTTATATGGTAATAACTGAGCCACAGCTTATTTGAATCGTTTAATTGAGTGAAATGAAAGTCAAGCTTATTCACAGCTTACTTGAATGATTGTCTGATATCTCTCTATATATTTGTTTAACTGAATACCAATGCCTCATTCATGAAACTAACTAGAGCGAAGTCAAGAGCGAACTAACAACTCTATAGATATAAATATGCTGTTTTATATGTATAATGCTCCTGGCCTCACCAATACTTCATTCAACTGAGGAATGTAGCAATCCAGAATCTTATTGTATCCTCCAAACACAACGAACGTCTAAACCTTATATTTAAGTGGGTGCAGTCAGGGTTTATGTGAAAAAAGGGAGGAATCGAGATACGCGACTCCTGAATTAATTCAGGTTAATCATGCATGCAATTAATTAATTAATTAATTGGGGGCGCGCGCGGCTGCTTGAGCGGCTGCTTGCGCGGCTTAATCAGGGGTAAATCATGTGATTAGGCGGTGTTGGGCCGATTCGGTCGAGCTAAGGGGAGATAAAAGGGCGAGGATCGAAGTAGATTTTAATAATAATAATAATAATAATAATATATTGAATATTAGTTCCGTCTACAGCGCAATAGCGGGGGAGGCCGGCGCGGGGGTAGAGCGAGAGGGGGAGGATGGAATGAAGATAAGGAGGGAGGATGGAGTGAAGACAGAAGAAATACTACAACTGAATACAAACTTCTTAATGACCCCCTTATTACAAATGGGTCGTTCTATTAAGTTTTTCGGAGAATTTCAGTGATCGCGAATAGTCAACAATTTAAGTTTCATCCTCGCTTTTAATGAGTTTGGCATGAATTATTCAAAGGATTCGTAGATAATGTCTGAGTAGTTTTCATAATAAAATAATATATTAGAAAAACAGCTGAGTAGGTTACACGATGTGATCCAAAAAAATAGCAGCGGATTTTTCCCTGGGAGTTAGGTGTCGTTTTTTTAACAGTTATAACAGTTAGATCCCTTACAATTTTTCCTCTCCTTCCTTAAGTTGGGCTCTACTATTGACTCATATTATCGCTATGATGAGGTTACTCTGACTCTCTATTCAGTCCTACTGTTAAGTTACTCCACATGCCTTGCTCTAGCTACTGGAAGTATCGTAACCGTTCAGACAGGAAACAATCAAAACATAGATCAAATCGTGTAAATATAAATTTGAAAGCAAATAACAGTTAATAGAACAGCCATAATTTGTTTTACTCAGAAGTTATCAAATTCATATATCAGATATATACATCAAAAATACGAAAACTTGACCTCGAACGAAACGAGCTATGGTGGAGACAAATGAGCCAGGGAGGAGGGAAGCGAGCGTAGTTGTCTGGGGCATAGCCTCAAGCGCTGGAGGCGGAGAGTGTCTGGAGGCGGACAGTTCGACAGTTCAGCATCCTTCGGTTCGTTATTTTTACTGGTGATACTATATGTCATCTTAAATAACCTCTATATCTTCATTATGTCGTTGAGAAGCCTTTATTTCCCTCTGTTTACGAGCAAGTGCACGTCTAGCTAAATCAGGATTCGGTCTCAAATCCCCTCTTCCAAAGTAAGATCTACAGGCACTAACAGGGCATTTTATTGCACCTCTAACATTTCCCCCCTGTTTATCGATAACTTCCATAATAGCTGCTCTAGAAAAACTATGATTACATGTTTTACTAGTGACAGGATCTTCAAAATATTGCTTTGTAAGAGGACATTTGTATGAAATAACTGCACGAGCTTCTACTAAATCATTATCACCTTCATTATAATCATCAAAAAAAGTTTCAACGGGTGGCATTTCTTCATCTGCTCCGTGATTTATATCAAAGATGACCTGTCGGAATTGCGAATATGATTTCGAGATATTCGCATCATTGAATTTTTCCGCTTGAGATTTTGAATCAACTCCAGACAATTTCTCCTCATATGCATTCTGAAGAACACTATCTAATGGTTCAACTTGACTATATTCTCCAAAGTTTTCAGCACTAATATTTATATCATCAGGTAATAAATTTTGTGAGGCATATTTAACAGTTTCCTTGACAGAATCTGATAATAAATGAGATTTTATAATTATATCCATTGATTGTTTGAAATAAACATCAATTTCTTCAACATAATCAGCATAAATCTTTTCTTTGGCACTATCAGGATCAAACCCTGAATTCCCATTATTATCATCATTTACTTTTTCTTCTTCAGAATATGCCACTCTAATACTTTCAAGAAGTTTAGCAGCTGATTTTAAAAGATTTTGTGTTTCGTTAACATTTGTAGCTACATTTGAGGGGATTTGATAATGAGTATATCTAGCAGTCATTGATGGACGATATAATAAAGTTGTGATATTGCCTTGTTGCTGTTGCTGCTGTTCTTCTGGTTGTTCCTGTTCATCTTGGACTTCCTGTTCTTCATGGTCATCGTTTATAGATGTTTCTGAATTATCAGAATCTTGTTCTGGGGATAAACGTCTTCTGGGCATTCTAGAAGATGATGATATTATATGTGAATAGTTTGGTTCCAGTGTTAGTCACGGTTGATTAACAGCGGTACTTGAAGGTAGCCAACTTAACCGTTAATTATCAGACCGTTAATGACACAGTTAACGACACAGTTAACGACAGCACGAATAATGATGATTCTCATCCACTCGACTGATGTTGACAAACACGAAATGAAGCGTGTGTTAAAAGGTCGTCCTCGACTTAAATTAATTTACGCGCATCTATCAAAAGCAGACAGTTACCGCAATTGTCAAAAGCAGATAGTTGTGCTTTCTAGCTATAGAAAGTCACGATTGTAACTAGTTAGGAATAGGGGTTACTACCTAGTTAGAAGAGCTTATCTAACAGGGATTCCAGGTTGAATCCAGTAGTATCCAATACTTGTTTCTGACAAGTATAATAGCAGTCCGTGCTAGTTAAGATCTTGACGTTAATCAAAGATATTATATAATAAAATAAATTCAAAGTTCGATATGTATATAAGAAGAATAAAAGAAATAAACGAATGATAAGAAATATAAACTGACGAAATAATATATTAGGGTTTGATTGGAACGCACATAGTTATGTCATCAAAAGCAGACAATTATTGCGGCTACTTCCAAAAGCGGATAGTTATTGCTTTTATCAAAAGCAGATAGTTATTGTTCTATCAAAAGCGGATAGTTATAACTTCTGTCAAAGGCGGACAGTTATTGCTATTATCAAAATCGACAAGTTATTGCTATTATCAAAATCGACAAGTTATTGCTATTATCAAAATCGGCAAGTTATTGCTTTTATAACTATCTGCTTTTGATAGTAAACAAATGCAATAACTTGTCATGTTTGTTTCTGATATTTAACCCTAAAATCTGAAATTATTTTTTGGCAGGAGATCTCTCTATTTATTAAGCTTCCACAGAGGTTCATGAACTTTTAATGAATTTCATTCAGGAAATTTGAGACAATTTATATTTTGTTTGTAGAATTTTCAAGATATTCTCTAAGGATTTCGGGGCATTACGATCGTTGGATTGTTTTGTTGCTTCATTTGACTGTCTATATTATGTCCATTAATAGAAGCCTTTTTAAGCTCTTTTTAAAATCATGGACTTCTCAAGGATGCCTCAATGAAGTTACTCAATATTCAGGACACAATACCAGACGGGCTGTGGTGTTCAGGTCTTTAAGCACAATTACTTCTAATACTCGTCACCAGCGCTTGTCAACGTTACCACCTAGGCTATCACACCGTTTATTGACAACAGAAACGATAAATAACAACCTTCAGGAGAATCATTTCGTATTAGTTGCTAATGATCCTTCTGCGAAAGATGATCTCAATCAGTCGTTAGATAAATTTTCTATCAACTACTTAACGGAGAAACTACTTGCAGTTGCTGATTCACTTTCTGATTCAAAACATTCCAACACCACGGTGAATATTGCTAGAAAAGAAATGAAAAATATTGTATCCAAATCAGTAGAAAATGTTAATCTTCGTGAATCGATATTAGGTATTTTTGGCAATCTTTACTCTGACAATTTCAATTTAGATCAGCGATATCATATGGAATCTTTACTTCAAATTTATTATACTAGTGTCATATCAACAATGATAGTTCAAGAATCTCCTTATATCATTGATGTACATTTAGAAATGGTGCGAATTGGCGTCTCACCTACTGTAGAAGATATGTTGACATTTTTCTCTTTGGGGAGTCTTTCAAGTGAATCGTACTTGCCAGTGATGTTGGAACTTTATTCTGTATGTCCCAGGGCTATTACGAATGGATTAATTGAAAAACTTCTTATAAAATGGATAGAATTCAAGTCTCCTGTAGAAAATGTTCTACCATTCATATATGATTCTATTAAATTTGGACCATTCGCTTCACATCCAAAATCAATTGAACTTATTGATAGATTTCTTGATAATGCAACTATTATTACGAATGAGGCTAATGAAGTGTTTCTTAATAGCTTCCTTGATTATTTAACTCGAAATGGGCCAAATAATGTTCCCGAACCATTCTTTGCTGTGGTAATAAGAAGGTCAGCTATGAAGAGAAACAAGTCCTCGCCTACATCCTCATCACCAACATCATTCAACAATGACGATTTCCAAAATACAATACCATGTCGCATTTATAATATATGTGAACCATATTTAACGAAAAAATCACCTAGAGTCGATCGTAAACTAGCTAAGAAAAAAATACAGGCCGGTTATTTTTGGGCGGCAGTTATTGATGCATACCATGATACCCCTATAGATACTATCCAGCATTTTATGAATACAAAAAATATCCCAATTTCTTTTCCAGCAATAAATAGATCTATTGTTAGAAGACAAACAACCGTCAAAGATTGTGAAAGAGTGGTTAGAAATTTATCAAGAAAGGGTTATATCTGTAAAGATGATCATGATCTATTTGCATGTCAGATTCTTAGACTGATTGCTAAGGAACAGAACAATAACCCATCAATAATAGAGAAGAAATACACCTTACTAAATAAGCAACGAATTAATCGACGGTGGGGTCGATGCCACAAAGTTGCACCTGAATATATCCATGCTATAATGTATGGGTTTATGGAAGTCGCCAAATACTCCGAAGTAATAAATATTTTCAAAACTAATCCGGTTGTGCAAGATGATACAGCATGGAATTTATATGCCTCTGCATTGTCACGATCAGGTCAAGTGGATCTTGCATGGGATGCTTTAAAGAGGATGAACTCTTATCTTGACGTTAAAATTCGTCCGAAGACAGTGGTCAGCTTTATATTTGGGCTCATTTGTTATGGACGAGAATTACCCGAATTAAATGATAGACCTCGCAGAAAGAGTTTTCCGATGAAGAAAATAATATCCAGAATAAATATCTTGGATAAATGGGGAGCCACTTTCCCTGTTCAGTATTGTGAGAATTTCTTCTCTGAATTGGGCTCACTTTCAGTAACCTTTAACGAACTGCAACAAATTTTGTTTGCTATAGCCGATTTATATACGAAGCGTAGCAGTAGTAATGATACATCTTCATCAACAAGTGAATCAATTCCAAAACCACCATCTTCTCTTGCCGATATCAAAAAACAGGATGAATTGAAAACTCTCCTAATTGATGATCTTCTTGTTGGATTAGGTGAGAATAGAAGACCGTCTCAAATTTTCACTGATGAAGCTATTACTCAAGTAATATATTGGGGTTTTTTTAAGAATCCCTCTGAACCTTGGAGTGGTCTCCAGATTCTGCGAAAGTTATCAAATAAGGGTATAATCATACCTCGAACTCCTGTCATGGATACTCTTTCGGATATAATCGCCATGGTTTATGGGAAACTGCCTATTGATGGTGTTTATAAACGGATTAGACAACAAGTTGATCCTGCTCTTTCTGTAGAAGATTTAATTCGTAACTGTAATTCTGCTTGGAAAGGGGAACCTATCTCTAGTAATTCTCGTAAATAAGACCTGGGGCGCCTGCGAAGAAGATCATATTATTGACTATAAAAGATGAACCCTGACAGTTAAAGCATTCTAAAGGGAACATGAGTTCTAAACTGTTGGCATTGTTAATATGTAATATTTAAGATAATTGTATTATATAACTCTACATTTGTTCCTTTCGTTGAAAATACAGATCTGTCCTGCTACCAGTAAAGGCATAACTTAGCGAGCACAGTAAGTTAGTAAAAGCAGATTCTTCCCGGAATATTTCTCTCGGTTTCCATTCCCAGGAGGACAGAGGGTGGAATATCTCAGGATAAAAATATTCATAAAAATGACAATTATGACATAAATTACGGTATTAGACTATTAGTTCCGAGAGTTATCCGAAGATAGCTTATTTTCTTTTTTTTTTGATCTTCAAAGTCTATTATAATATAAAAATGCATATATAAATCCTCACATACTAACCTCTATACACAATAGCTTGCCCTCGAAGAGGAAATATTATTTCTAATATAAAACCCCTTCTAAATAGCGGTCTCAAATACCGCCGTATGGGGTTGGTGTAAAACTTAAACAAGCACCAACAAAGTCAAATGTAGAAGGAAAAGAGACAACATAGATCGGGGCCGGGACATAAGGATATATAAAATGGTGCTTGTTTAAGTTGATTCGAAGGGTTGCCGAGACTATTTATAATATTATTGAAGACCTGATTATCATTTATTTTGTCCATGTAGGCTATAAGCCAGCAACATCTCATATAACCGTTTATTCTAATTAACTACATTCTGTATTAAATTGCTAAACTCTTAAGAAGAACTATTACTTAAAATAATCTACAATACAAAGGGATCCACCCGTCCACCCCATCCTCCTTAAGTTGAACAATGAAAAGCAAAATAAAAACAATAAAAGCAAGGTGTAATATAATTTTTTAATAATTTTGAAGAGGCAATTTTACCATTGCTTTAAATCGTTTTAAGTCGTTTATAAGTCCCCAATAACGAGATACCTTTTTATTTCAGACCGATAACGAACAACTCAATGACAATAAAAGGATATAGATTAAATCATCCGGAAGTTGTAGTGCCTCCGGTTAATGCTGCTTTTAAAGGTGAAATCATCGCTGATGGGCGACTTGAACGGTTTAGAAATATAAAATATGGTTTCATCCCAGCAAGATTCTTGGTGCCGGAACCGTTCAGATATAATGATATCGATAATATAAAAGTCGTAGATGCTACTAAACAAGGTCCAATATGCCCACAAGCTGTTCCTTATAAAGATAGTTTAATTGGGGTCCCAGAGGAAAAGGTTCGGCCGTTTGATCTGATTTACGATGAGTTTGAATGTTTAAATCTAATGATTTTGCGACCAAGTTCTTCTTCTTCTTCTTCTTCTTCTTCTTCTTCTGCTTCTGCTTCTATTCCAGTTGTAGTATGGATTCATGGAGGTGCCAATATGGCTGGATCTCCATATCGTACAGTTTGTGATCCAACTAATTGGGTATTACGGTCTGTGAAAATAGGTAAACCAATAATATTTGTTAGTTTACAATTCCGAGTCCATATATTTGGTTCTTTGCCTTATAACGGTATAGGAAATTTCATTCTTCATGATCAACGATTAGGAATTGAATGGGTTCATCGTAATATAGAATTTTTTGGCGGTGATCCTTCTCAAATCACAGTCATTGGTCAATCATCTGGAAGCTGTTGTGTGGCTGCTCAGGCATGTGCACCTGGAGCTAACAATTTTTTCAAACGAGCAGCTTTGATGAGTGGTAGTATTTCAAGTATGCCGAGTGTATCCTTAGAAGATTATGAAATCAAAGCTAAAGAACTGATAAGTTTGACAGAGGTAACTTCAATAGAAGAACTTAGGACTATACCATGGGAAAAGTTAGTCGATGCAACAACAAGATTAAACTTCACAGTTGCCTTACCAGTAGATGATGGATATTTTCTTCCAAAGGGACAATTCAATAAACCTGAAACATTAATAGAATCAATCATTATAAGTGATTGTATTGAAGATGGATATTTCTTTGCTGAATATATACATCCAGATGGTGAACAACTTTATAACAAGATAGAAGATTGTTTAGGTATTGATGTTAATTCTACCTCGAAATTATTAGATGCTTATAATATTGTTAAGACCGATCCGTCAACTATTCAAACCAAAGTGTGTGATATCATCACCGATGCTTTATTCTGTCGTGGGAATGAGTTAATGGATACATTTCTGCGTAAGAGGGACATCAATAATTCAAGTACAACTAAAACTCATGTCAAGGTTTTCCGTCAGTTATTCGATGCTGTTAACCCATTTAATTCTAGTTTTGGAAATAATCATATGGTGGAAATTCTATATTTATTTAATTCTTATTCGGTGGATTCGAAGTTTGATTCCATCACAAAGGATTTACAATCTAGATGGATATCTTTCTTCTATGGAGAAGATCCATGGGATGAAGATAATGGTCTTTTGGTTTATGAACATTCAGTTAGAGAAATTCCAATAGAGGATAGAAAATTGTATCGGAGATTAGATGCTTTTGATCTTTTGCCAAAGTTAAATTCTACACTTCTACATCAGCTATGTGGATATGGTTGGTGAACCAGGTGAAGTCCTCAGCCGCCAGAGGCAGAGAGAGATACGAGTTGATTCAACTTCTAGATAAACTGTATAATCAATTTAGTACTGTACAAAGAAATTAATACTCAAATAATTTACTTTTATTCATGACGATAGAATATAATTCTAATTTAATTGAATTTCCCCATTACGTACCCTCTCTCTTAGAGTCTGAATAGCTTCTCTTTGCTCTTGTGGTAATACATTAACTTGAGCATCGGTAAGCATTACTACCTGCTTTATTAAAGCTGCCTGCTGAGGATCAGGATGTCGAGGTTGAGAAGGACGTTGTTGTACATTACCACCACTACCAGGTGAATCCACCGTAGACGAAATAGCTTGTGGATTAGCTAGTTGTAGAGTTAATAAGCTTTGAACAACGGCATACGACAATTGAGGATTCGACCGTAATAATTCTACAGCTACTCCATAATTATTATTAATAACTGATTTTATATCAGTTATGATTTGTAATTTACGTTCTTGGGAAAGACTATTCAAGGTCTGAGTAATTGCGTCAGTAGCTGAAACACCAGGAGGGGGACTTGTGCCCGCTGGAAGACTTGGAACATCTGATATTGTTAGAAAAAAAAAAGGAAAAGAATGGACAACCCACTCTAGTCTATGGTACGACACGAAAGGATAATCACCTTATTGGGTAACATCTTTATACATACCTGGAGTTGATATTCTTTGAGTTGATTTTGAAGGACCTGTGAGGGGCTCATGAGAAAATGCCACTTTCAGACTACGCTGACCAATAGCATAGTTATTAAGATTGCGAACTGCAGATGCAGCAGTTTCTTCATCATGATATTCAACAAATCCGAACCCCTTTGATTTGCCAGTATCTTTGTCGAAAACAAGTCGAACATTCGCTACTGGACCAACAGATCTAAATATATCATGAATTTGTTCTTCAGTCTGATCATAGGGAATACTTCCCACGTAGACTACTTTACTAGGGGTATCAGCCATTATGTTACAGAGGCCAAAAAGATGTGATAATGAGTATTTATAAAAGATGTGAATTGTCTACTGTTAATATTACGTTACTGCACAGTGATATGTATATAATAAATAGAAAATATAAGAAATCTGATCGGATTCCTAAAGGTCAGAACCCAGAAAAGTGTACAACTTCGTATATAGACGGTTGGAGAAGTACCTCGATCGATCTGAACTAACCGCTCTCAACTTATATCAAAAAGAGGTTATCAATTCAATTTCGATGAAACTGAATAAAAATAAGAATTGATGAAGGCAACAATGACTGATGATTCCTTGACAAAAGACTTCGACCAGTAAATAATGTTAAGAAGAGAACCTGAAGATTGAAAATGGTGATCTAATATTTCAGCCAGTAAATATACCCCAACCGCCGGTCCTTTAAAAGCATTTACCTTGCTATTTACAAGAAACATACGGCCCAACAGTCCGGCTGAGCTTAGCTAACTGTAGCTGACCGTAGCTGAGCAGCTCTGCTTAGCCGTGGCTAGGATTCCTAGGTACTAATTTATTATTTACAGGAAATATCGACTCCATTGATCCTTTAAATTAAATGAAATATTAATTGTATCCTCGTTATTACTATATCTTTCAAACAAGTCTTCTAAACGATTTTCTCATCTTTGTACCACAACTCGTGGGATGAATCATAGGTTGGGGTCAAATCATTTATTAGCAAACATTCTATTATCTTGTAGCGCTTACATCAAGTTACCAGTCGAAATCGATTCAAGTTTTAGGAGAATAACCTCCTACAATTAAACCGCCCATATATCTTGTTCTACGTTAATTAGACATGATAACTGCAGCTGTAGAATATATAAAGCGTTACCGTGAGTTAACTTACTGTTATATTAAATTTGTTCCTGCATTAATCTGTTAGATGACCGGACTCGTACACAGATTTGTTTTTATCTCCCGCAGCCTGAGAGACGCCCGACACCCTGGTCGCTACGGTAATATTACTAATATCTCGAGCGCAGTGAGAACCAGGGATCCGGATCCGGGGCTTAGCCCCGGCCGCTGGAGGCAGACCGGTCTGGCCATTGTAGGTGATCACAACTGTCTTGTGGCTACTCAAACTTACAGGGCATAGTATATTAGTATCCAGATCTAATATTAACAGCCAAGATCTTGTGAACATCTTAGAATATATATATAAATATTGTGTAAATCTAATCACGTTCTTATCAAGCCTACGGAGGGGTCGGCCGGCCGCCTCATATGTGCGGCTGATTAACATCACGTGAACAATGTTCAAAATTTGACATATACCCAAACCCGGGTTAAGTTGAACGCGTTAAATTTAAGCTAAAGTTACTTTTTTTTTTTTTTTATCTTCAGTACATTTATTCAGATTATATATTTACACATACAACAACACTTTTTAGGGTGCTACATTTCCTCCTAGATTTGTCTTCACGGGCAGTTGTTACCCCAGACTTCCCTGATCTTAAGACTTGCGATCATAAATGCCGTGGGCTTTCTCAGCGTTTTGGTAAATTCGCGCCTTCACGAA